>NNCF01126385.1:518287-586394 GCA_002313205.1 Laupala kohalensis | reverse complement strand
TATATATATATATATATATATATATTCTATGGAATTATATATTTTCGATTCCTAGGCAGACATATTAAAATTTCTCTATCCACTTTTACATAGATCCGAGTATAGCTACTCCAGAGAGGGAGAGCGAGTACGGTTTTCAGCTCGGTTTCCGCTCGATTTCCTGTGGGTTTCAGATGGTGTCCCTTGCCTACTCCATCTAAGTGTCAGTTCAGTATCTCATATTCCGCGTCACAATATCTATCATTTTCTATTTTTCCCTCCACAAACATAGGTGGAGTATGTTTATGTAGAAGAGCAAGCCTTATATCCTGGACCTTATCACATTAACATACACAAACAATTACGCGGGCTCATAAAAAATTGATCTGATCTAAAGACAAGACCTATGTATCCAAATGTATTTTGACGCGCAGAATCAAAATCCGGGTCCAGAATTATTCCATCACCCTCCTTTTTTTAATCTCAAAAAACCACCACTAAATACAGAAGGAAAATACACACAAACAAATTGGTATGTTCCAAAAACTGGATCTATGTACCGTTATGTATTTTGGCGCGCGGAATTCAGAAGTACTCTATAATCTCCCCATTTTTTAAATCCGTATTCTCTGTACTTAAGGGTATTTTGTAGGATTTAAAAATCGAGGGTGGTGGAATAATTCTAGCCCCGGTTTCGGATTCACCGCGTTTAGTCTTTGGAACTCGCCAATTTTTGTGTGTTCCTGTGTAATGAGTACTGAACCAAAATAAAGATGTCTTATACCTCTAGTACTTCACCACCAGCCATTGTCACTAGAACTTGAAATTGAAAATAATCAAGTTTCATTTGTAGGTTGAAAACTAAGCATACTACAATACTGATGTATTTAGAATACTGGTATTGATTGTGTCTCTTCCGACGAAGATAGATTAATATGAGATTTCTACGAAGATAAGAGATTAAAAGGTTGAAATGAACCGGGACTGCATATTTTACTTTCATATCAGTTATCGGGTAGTCGGATGTTACTCCATTGATATTCTTGTCTCAACTGTTGGGATTTTGGTACCACATCTATTTATCAATAGACATATAACATATATAACTTAGTAGGATGAAAGGGATGAAATTGAAGTCAGTTTATGTTACAATATTTAAATTTTTATGGAGATTGAAAGGTACAATATTTAATTCACGCTCTACCATTTTTTTCATCTTTTACATATCATCTTTTCACCATGAATCTTAATTACAAAGTTTCTCCCAGTTCCTCTAACACGATTTTTGTAGCTACTTCCTCCACATCCAGTATCTTCTTCTTCATCTTTGTCTGTAACTCTCTCTACGACCCTATCCTCAGTTTTCACATCCTTCCTCTCCTTCTCTCACCTCGAATCCGTTTTCTCTCCACTACTTCCTCTTTTATTTAACATCTTTGCTGCCTCTTCAGACGATGCGGACCATGTTGCGCACCACCTATACTGTCATTCCACTTCCAAAGAAACATCCTCCTACTCCATTATCTTCTCCACTTTCTCAGTCCCCGCCACCACCGAAACAATCTCCTCCGCCTCCATCATCCGTATCATCGCTACCTCCGTCAACATCTCAGTCGTCTCCCTGTTGCTAATAGGCCTTCGCCGACGAAGCAGCGGCGGCTCGGTGTAAGGTAGTAATTTCTACCCGCTTTATAATTCTCCCAGTAAGAAGAAGTTTGAACTAAGACGCGCGTGGAAAGGAGCTTTGATAACCGGCCGCGTACAAAACACGTGTCTGGGTTTCAATTCACCTGCCCCTCCCTCCCCGCAACAGCCGAGACGACCGCCCATTCCGACCATAAACGGAGTAGAGAGGAGGTGCCGGCGCACAGTTCCCTCTTTGGAGCAGGTCTCCGTCGGCGACGGAATCCGCTGCTCCGTCTGGAGGGGCCGCCATATTTGGAGGGCGTCGGAGTCGGCGAGAACTTTTACATTAGACAGCGGTGTGCCATCGGTTTCTCCACTGCTATTATCACATTGAAATTTATAGCGTCCACGAGCAGCGAGAGGAGTGGATGGAGCACCACCACCTTAGTGAAACATTGTTTCAGTTGCTACTTCAGGGACGTTCACACATGAGTGTAGTATTCATCACCGTTCCTGCGTCAGTAACTCTTTTTTACCCTACAGCTATCAAACAATGAATAGCGAACGCTGCTTTTCATAGTCTTTGTGTTTAATGGGGAACTATGCCACTCACGACTGTCTGAACTAAGAGATGGTGCGCATGTATTGCAGGTAATTAAGTCTTATGACAAAACTACTTCCATTCCAAATCTAAGAAAAAAATATTGTATCAGCTGTGTTATATAAATATATAAATAAACTAAATACAAACTTGAAACTACTTTAAGTAACGGCCCTTCGATATTCGACCACAAATATGATCATCTTCAATACGATACTTATAACATTTGAGTTTCGTGTCTAACTGGAACAAATTCTTTGAACTACAATTTACTAAATTATAATAAATAAATTAATTATAAATATTCAAATAATAAACTTTATTTGCAAAATCAATTTTCACAACACGTACAAATTAAATTTAAAAAAATAATACGAATCCTCTTAGATTTTCATGATTCAACACTCATCCACAGCACATCGCTATTCTTTGCTTGTGTAAGAACATGCTGTTTAGGCAAGACACATTGGGATAAATATAACATACCGGTTCTCCAACCAAATCCACTGTAGTCAACATTTATTACCCTAATGTACGCCTACGAAAGCAGCCGACTAACTTGGCGGTCCCCACCCCTATACATTACTCTGACCGTGCGCGCCGGACCCTCCTAACACCTTTCTGCCACAACTGCCAGAGGCATCTGCAGTTGTCAGCAATGCTCTTGAGTGCTGTTTCCTCCGCTTGAGAAATGAACTTTCGTGAGAGCTAGATTACAGTCCTGATAGTCTGTCCCGCAGTTAAATATGTAAATTAAGAAATCATTGTGATTATTACGATTTCGTGATTTGATTGCCATATCGTGTGTGTACAGCATGAACGTATGAAACTCCCTGACAAGGTAGATCAAAGACTCATTAATTTTTTTTCTTGACAAATAAAAATATCATTGTTTTAAGGTCATATGTAGATTAAGACATAAATAAGTAAATGACGTATCAAAAATATCTATTATTGATGCAATATGCCAATTTTAAGGTGTTAACATGTAATTCAAATGTTCGTAAATTTACATACGTAATGTATCTTCGATTAATTTTTGATAATGAATAAGTCCGGTAATTTCAAAGAATTACTACTTCTTGTAAATCTTAAGATAACTACATTGTCATATTTTCTACAGTGATAACGAAACATCTTGGGGCACCGTATAATTAAATGAATTATATTATTAGATTTTCATTCACAAATAAGAACTCTGAAGAAATATTCTTAAGGAATATTACACGTTTATCAGTTTTAAAATATTTTTATCATATCGCCTCAAATAGTAGTAGGTTAATTGTTCTATAATTATTTTAAATGCTGACAAAACTTTCATGATTGCTTCAAAAAGTTTTAATTAATGTGTTCGAGGATTTCTGTTACACTGAAATGAAGACTAAATACTGCATAAAACAATTAATATATGAAGACACTAAGGTGTTAAAAATACAAATGTAATATTTCGAGCCATGAAACAATTTCACTTATCTTACCTTGTTTATCCAAGAACTTAATATCAGTAGAAATATTCAGAAACACTTCACATCTTGTACGCTGCTAAAATTCTACTATTGCTCATGTTAACAGCTCAAGATTTATCTTCCGGTCTTCAAGAAGATAACTTAGAAATGTTTACATTCGTCTGTATTTCGTATTGGGAAGAATAAAAACTTGTGTCTTCGGAAGAAAGCGATGAAAATTCTAAGTGTTATTTGTTGATATAGTATAAGATAAGATGTCTTGAGAAGGATTTACGATATAATAGAAATCAACCCTATAGATACAATAGATGTTTAACGTTCTTCTCTTATTAGTTTGATATTGAAAAGTCGATCACTGAATCGAAATAAATATTTAAGTACTGAGAAACATTGAGAAGATCTTATAACTTAATTTTTAAAGATATGTTATAATAGGAATGGAGTGTGTATCTTTTGACGAATCTAATAACTTGACTGTATTGTAGTTCCATAGTGACGTTTGATAAATGACATCGATACGAGCAAGAAATGAGTCCAACTATTTATTGCAAATATCTTCAATGTGGGTAAAATAGTGATGCGATTTGCACAGTTGCGAAATATTCAGCAAAATTTCAGAAATACACTTAATGTTACAGAGCTATTTTGAATAGCTTGATTAAGATATTGCATGATTTTTTAAATACCAATATATATATATATATATATATATATATATAAATACCAATGATTTTTTATATTCCAATAAAGTCAACTTCCTGCACCAAATTCAATCTTAAAATGTTTTTTAGTGAAAAATCATTTTGAAGTTATTTTGTCAGAATGATAGATGAATTATACTGCTATATCAAATATAATCCTTCGAATAAGAACTGTAAAATAGTGGCCGTGACTTGCTTCATTTTGTGTACTTTGAGACTTATATACTGTCTCAACGTTTTCGACAATTTTTCTACCACTCGCTCTCTCTTCTCTTCAGAAATGCATGAACGCTTACATCTCCGCTTTCTTATTTGCATTGACCTGACACAAAATTCACTTGCGTAATTTAAATTTGATAACCTGAGTATTTTGAATGCTCTTTAAATAATACAAGAGTGGTGAACCCCACATTTTTTTTAAATTTTACGTCTTCTCTTTTTAGAGATTAAGTAAAGAATAGTTGCAGATGTCGCGGAAACATTATCTGAGTAGAGTAATTCTAAAACATCCTTTTGAGAAAATAATTATATGTTTACAGGAAACAAAATATGCTAATCCTCATAACCTAAGGAAAACATATAGTAACACATTGTTGTTATGATTGGTAAAACCATGGAACATTGACTGGCACTTCAAATAAAGCTCATCAAACAAATTAACAAGATTCATATCAAATCGTCTTTTATTCGGTCCTCCCATCTGTAAGTTTATCCATGACTAATAGACAAGTTACGTGTTACCAAATTTTACAATCAGGATCAGGTGAATGTGAACTAAATGAGTAAAATACTTATCTAATATTATATTATTACTAATTACTAACGTAAATAACTCTGTTATGATGGCACTTCTCTGGTGCAACTTGACAACCAGCTGCCTAGCTAAATGTAGACGGTGGTTTCTATTAGGTCTACTTGAATTTCACAAAGGTGTTGGTTACCATGTTTTTGTTTCCAGCCCTTCAATTCATTAACGCAGAGCAAAAATTCTATTAGAGAGAGGAACGTAAAACTTGGTCTTGANTTCCCGAATGGTATGGTCCCTTTTGGCAAAGAGTGGTTGACACTCTAGGGCGATGAATATTACTACTATTGCGTGTATAGTGTTCGTGAACGAGACTGTTTCGTATAAAGCAAGGGTGGTGCTTCAGTGAAAGAAGGGTAAAAAGTGATTTTTCGAATATTCTTTTTTTTCACTGTATTTTACGAACTTAACTTTTTTTGTTGCGAGAAAAAGGGTGAAAAGGTTTGGATTGTTGTTGATTTGAATTTTAATGTTGCATTTGTATTGTACACGTTCAGTAAGAAAGGATTTTTGAAATTCTGATATAAATGGATAAATTAGGATGAAAACCGTAAGAATAATTTAAAATATCATCTTGGTTTTGTGTATAAAAATCCTTGATTTTAAAGAAGAGTAAATTGTGTCATAACAAAAGAAAGCCCTGCGTGAAACCTGACAGGGTCTGCTAGTAATTAATTTATTGCATGAGATGTTAATTACAAATATTATGAACGCAATATCACTTCTAATTTGCCTTATTTGTCAGCCCTTTTTGAGATAGTGATTTTGATATCTTATTGAAGTTTGCTGTTTCCAAAGCCTGTCCATATTAGCTGGTCTATTCGGCTTTCTTGCATATAATAGTATTCAAAGCTGACGAGTTATTCAATATATTTGATCCAATATTGAACTTAGAATTCTGAGAGAGAGCACGTTTTCCATTTTCATTCCTCACCCTCAAAATATAATAATAAATCATCATCTTTCGATTCCTAATTAAGACTAGCCATGAACTAAATGGAAACAATAGCGTTAAGCTTTGAAAATCCCACACTCCTGTTAAGCTGCGTTGGTGCTGAGATAGCGGAAAGATGTACGATATCCGTCATGGCATAATATTGCACTTGTTCTTCCAGGTCCTACAGTTTGAGTAAGAAACTTTCGTGATTAGATGCCATCAAAAGAAGACATTCTGCGAAGTATCAGCTGTTTGGATTCTATGAGCGTAACTGTTGCTAACATATCTTGTTCCCACGTGCGATGAAACAGCTTAATTTGAGAGAAATCGTTTTGAAGAGGAAAAAGATTGTTCGCATGTTATTCCGCTATAAGACATGCAATTATTCACGGCGATCACGTAGCAGTTAAGTAGTTAAATACAAGAATGGATAAAGTTTTTCAACAACTTCCTCTTTCCTTGTATACAATTGATAATTCAAAACAGAAAGTTTTGTAAACGCTCCAAAAGTTTCAATATGACACAAAAATTTTACGAATGGAAAACACACCTTTTATTATTAAGATTTTCAGTTATTTTGTGTAAATTACAATTTCTCTATTCATTTCACACCTATAACTGACCGTTACGCATTATGGGAGGCAAATGAATATGACATTTTTCTACACAGTTTAAAACTTGAGTTTTTTACGGTGATGAGAATAAAGGAATACATGGAAAATGGTAAAGATAGAAAAAAATATAAAAGTTTTAGGGGAACAACCATTGTGAGAATACAACGAAGACAATTCAACATAAACAAGGGAGAAATTAAGAAAGTTGGAATTAGCCATGATGTTGATAGAACAAAACACGATGTTCACAAAAATATGATTAATAAGTCAAATGAATAAGTAAACGTTTTGTGTTTAGACAAATTATGAATGTATAAAAAATAAGTTGGAGATATTGTCTTCTCGATTACTATGTCCCATCTTACACGACAATCTATGAATACTCCCAATTATTTACAAACGTTAATATTTTAGTCACTCACAACAATATGTTCTGGACCTCCCGCAAACAATTTTGATATGCTCCAAAAGAGAATTTTAATCCCGAATCATTCGACGCATCACTGTGATACATGCTTGAAACGTAGAGAGGAAGACACAGAAAGTGATACTCAGGTAACCATATCTCCTTATCTGTTGCTGACGACATTTTTCAATTGTTTCATGATAGCTGAATGTTAGCTGTTATCGACTGCTGTACAGAGAACGATTCTTTAACGACGTTTGTAGATTTGAACACGCGAATTGTGTGGTGTATGAAATTCTTTGAGGAGGCTTTCAGTATCGTCATAACTTATTGGACCTTCCAGTCTCTGAGAACCAGTATTTTAAATATTTACCATTCATTTTGAATATATTTGTCTCCCAGTGACCAGACCTTTCCTTTTGTCAGGACTAGGATACTTTACGATCAATGAGCTCTGAGGAAGGCAGTGTTTAAAAAACAAACGTAGAACTATTACAAATAATTGTAACTTCGAGTTTATTAATAATTTTTCCAATATAAATTTTGAGGGGAAAACTGTTTTAAAGTCAAAAAACAAACAATGAAGCGTTTTCTAGCCGTGGGTTTAGTTCCAGTCCCACCCCAAATTCCCAATTTCGAGGTTGAAATTCAAGTTAGAAATTAAATTCCAACAAATTATAGAATGCCTTGTATGACTGGATCATCGTGAAATAATCAAAACTTATTCTTCAGAACCCAATCGATAATTTGCCGAAAATCACCATGTATCTCAAACAAAACTGTAGAAAAATAAGTATTTAGATAATTTTCCGAAAACGTCAATATATTATAAAAATTGGAACAGCTTCCATCCATCATTTATATTTACACTCTTAGAGATGCGTTTCTCTGCTAAGAACTCTTCCATCATCTCAAGACAGTTATGTTCTCAGAACAATTAACTAGTTACGGAAGTTAAGTAACCTCACCCGCTGGGGCATAACTTATGGGCATTCATGGTTTTCCACGGAGGTCTCTTAGAATTCGTTGTGCGTTGTGCATGTGAGTCTTGGAAGAACTCCAGTTTTCGAAAAAAACGTTCAAAAATTTATGGAGTTTCCTCAGTTGGCATATATTATAATATTTTACTTGCCAAATATATTAAACCGTACCGAGTGCTTATAATATTCATTTCTAAAACAACAAGCGTGATATTATAAAAAATGTATTTATTTAAAATTCTAATTTGAAGAGGATTCGAGTTCAATTTTATATTTAGTACTAACCATTGAAGGTTCTGAGAAGAAATGTATCGTAACTATGAGAATAATGTTCGAATACATCACTACCTCAATCGTTATACTTTTCTTATCGTTGGCTCAAAATAGTTTGATATTGAAAAATATAATTTTTTTAAATAGTGAGATAGTCGTTGAATAATACCCCACAGAAAATCCAGTCACAAGAAACGGGATATTAAAATACACTCAATTTAATTTTAGTGTTTTACATTTTGAAACATTTTGGTCATATTTTCGTATACTTTCTTGGTTAATTTTCTTGAGATTTGATTTTTTAATGTAATAGGACTCACTATTTTACAAAGACAAGTAACGCTAACGAAATGACTAGATTCCTGAAATTTACAATAAGTCAGTCTAACCTATAAAAGGATATGTGATTTTTTTTTTTTTCGCTAGTATTTCATGTGTTATTTAAACAATTGTTGTAACGTGTGGCAAAGTTAAGAGAAATAATTTCCAAGGAGACAAATTCCACTTACTTTCTTGATTCACAGCTACTAAAAACAATGTTTCAGCGTTTCGTTTATTATGTTTACGACCCCAGCAAATTACAGAATGAATTAAGAAAAGAACTGATTATTGAGACGCCTTTCGAGACTTAATGTCAATAAATGACTATTATTTTCTCAACCCATTGTTACGTGATATTCCTTTTATTAGACTCAACACCCTTTTGACAGATGCGTTGGAATTTTCATAGTATGAGGTGGAAAAGGGAAGAAATGATAAATGCTCCCAGAAAATATAATTAACATCTTTTATTTTAACGGGTATTTCTTTTTTTAGTTTCCTTAAATACAATACATAAACTGAAACAGTTGCAATCAACTGCCATGATTCGTAATTTCACCGACTTTCATAATGTCTACGACACGGGCGATACTGACTGCCGCGGTGGAAGAGAAAGGTAAGAATCAAGCAGTGTTTCCCTTATAGAGTTGACTTGGGCTTTGTGATGGGATGGGAATACGAGAACTCTTTGTTTTACGGCTACAGTGGGTCACTGGTAAACCACATCGCATTTTTTACAGCGGACGCTACTCTTGCACGTAATTATTACCGTCGTATAATCATTCTATATAATAAACTTTGGAATTTTGTGTCACTAAGTTTGAAGCATTTTTTGCTTTTTATTGATGACTTAATGAGTACTTTTAAAGACTGATAACATTTGTTTGCTATGAAAGTTAATAATAAAACGTAGAAGAATAAGTTTTTACGAATTCTTAGTGGTTTTTCTCCGATAAAAATGCAAAAATTACGAGTCTAGTTACGAAAGTCTAGACTTTCCCACCATTCCAAGTACGTCCAGACTTCTAGGGCTAACGATGCTTAGATTAGTTCAATGAATGCAGAGGATTTCGTTGGATCGAGATTCGAATCCGGCGATGTGGCTGTTCTCATCAGTAGTCATCGCGTGCGAGACAATGTGAAACCAATTTTAACTCACAGTTCCAAGTAGCAAGGGGATATGACACAAGGTCATATTATTCGTTTAGGAAGGTGGGTGAGGGGTGGAACATCGGTAACATACGGCCCTCGTTCCCTTAAGTCGTACCCTGGATAGTACCCTAATTATTAACTTCTGATCATAAATAAGAAGTCCCTTGCTGCATATCGTAAAATAATATCGTCGTATTTGACTGTTTCTTAAAACATATATTATTCTCTAGGTTAGCGTTTGTGCGCTTTAGAAGAAACAAATACTTGTGTTTAGTTTTGAATATTGGTTCTGAGGTGAGATGAGTGATCGAATGAAAATGAGCAAAGAGCAGGCATATTTAATAAATCCTTTAGGAACAAAATTGTATTGATAACGTCTTCCATGGCAAAACCTAACTTTCTAACACAGTGTTGAATTTTTTTCATCTAAAATGTGCTCTATGCGAATTTTTCTTTTCTTTTCTTTTTTTTGTAGGGCTTTAGGGCTCGTCAACATCAAGGTCATTAGAGCCCATAACTGGATGGAGATCCAGGGAATAAAGCTTCCAAGATATAAAGTTTTGAGAGTAGATGTTGGTTCACTGTAATGGAGTCAAACAACAAATATGAAAAACCACACCCTATTCAAAAGTTATTATTAAATTTATGACATGAAAAGCTCTATGCGAATGAGATGGAGTTGATGATTCGTTAAAATTTCATTCGTTCCAATTTTACACGAAATAAAAGAATTTCATATATACTTGCTGAAACTGTAGGATACTTGTATTTGCTCTCCAAAATTTGGCGACCTACTCTATAGTATTTATAAATGGGAATAGTAGCGTGCTATTGATGCTTATCTACATGGGGCGATAGGAGGTTGGTGGTAGATGCTATTGTTAGTAGGTGAGCCGCTTAGCTGGGTTTACCAACAACTCGGCCCACGTGGAGGTGTTAGTAGGAGAAGTTAGTAATAGTAAGAGTTGGAGATGCGAGTAGCAGGAAGAGGATAGAAGAAGGAGGGTTCGTCTTTCAAAAGTCACAGCTGCGACGTTGAAGTGAAAAGCCACAATTTTTTCTGGTCAGTGGCGAGCAAACAATCTAGTCCCTGAGCCACCTACTCTTCATGTTATACAGCATTATGGTTAATTGACTCCCGGTAGTGTTATTACTGTAAAAAATGATAAGCTTTCAGGTACTATATTCGATATCATATTATTGAGGGTTAGAGATTAGAATATTTAAGAAATTTTGTAGTCAACTAGTTCAATCTATCGCTGCCACCAAAACCTCTCATTCTCTTGGATCTCCTTCGCCAATACATGGATCTCCTCCCTTCTTCCTACGTCGCCTCTACCATGACCGCCACGGCAACCGACTCCTCCGCGGGTCGTTTTCACGCCTCTTTGTGGCTATTGTAAAGCGAACGACACGTCGAGGTGGCTGCGTCTGCCGCCTCCCTCCACTCTGCCCTCAGCGAACGCTGCGTCGACGACGACGCTTCGCTTTGATGTGCGAGGTAATAGCTCTGCGTTCCCCCGCTCCCGACACCCGACTGTTTCCTCTCCCCCCACCTAGCTCTCTCGACCAATGGGAAGCACTGTCCCGCCCCAGCGCGTGGCTCCGCCCCCATCGCCCACGACACGTCTAGACGATGACTTCGGCATTACTTGTGAGTGTTGAGAATAGGTGGGCTGCGAGGCCGGGAAACGAATTTGCTACGGACGAGCGGGAATATATAGGGGATAAAAATTGATTTTGGAAAGAAACGAAGGAGAGAAGTAGTAGTCTGCCGTTATCTAGACAATGCATGGCCATAAAAGTTTCGATGTAGTCTATCACCGTGTAAAAATTTACTCCCGATTCCACTCGCTAAAAATCTGTATCGTAGAGAATACTGGAATAGTAAACTTAAATATATTTTTCATAAATCCTAAATACATAATGCTAGTATGTAATAAAAGACACAATAAAGTTACCCCCTTTATCCTCCAGTAAAGAAGTTTTCCCATAAAGAAGTTCTGGTAAAAAGTTCTCAAATACCACAAAAATGACATCATGATAACTAATTTTTCCCATTACTGAAACGTTGCAAAAAAAAAACTCTTCAGAGAGACCACTCAGAAATTTATAAAATTGTTAAGATTCAAATTTTTGATGTAAAAATTCGGGAGATCTCAATTTTAATTAGAAGATATGGTATAAATTGTCTTGTACTTTTAAGGAAATAAAAATTTGAAGATCATATCGTGAATGACATCCCGTTCTGTGCTATATTTTTAAAAAAATTTGTTCTGTTTTTCACAAAAGATATATCAGCAGCTATAATTACTAAAATATATTCCATCCCGTGAAAGGAAGTTAGGAAGACACCGAGAACCGAATACCGAGAACCCACCAAAGTAAATGAATGCTCAATTCAATGTTTATTTTCGCTTGGGCAGATCAGGCGAAGCGATTTATCTTATTGTCTAACCTCCATATATTCTGCTTTCTTTTCCAAATCCACATTTTCAACTGTTCAGAACCTTCAGTATTTGAGGGGGGACAAGTGACCAATAATTTGAGCGAAATAATTTAAGAATTTTAACATTTTCTTATTTTACTTTATAAAACATCTTATTACTTAAATTTATCCACATTCATGTTGATCTTTTATTTTTCAATTTTAAACCTTGAGGTTAAGGATTTTGAGATAACAAAAGGAGTACGTTTACCGTAAATATCTGAAATCCTACCTATGCACTTCATTCGCAAATCTTCCCTTTTGCAATTATAACAAAATTTATTGTATTGAAACCTAAGCTCACAAATTTTCTACTCCATCATTATTTCTCAACCCTTCACTACCATATCAATTTCATTATTGAACTTAATTATCTACTTACATCAAATTTTTGTTTACAATATATCGTGACGGGAATCTTTTGTTGTTGTTGTTGTTATTTGCGAACATAAAGGGTGTAAATTTCTAGCATAATACAGTGTTTTGCATATACATACGAGATATGTATAATATGAAATAAACACAAAAGGTTCAATAAACATCTCATATCTCGTTTGTGTAAGTAAGGTGTCTCGATATTTTGAAGGTAAATTGATTTTTCTTCAAAATACATTCTTATGTTAATAGACTAACCGTTGTTACTTTCCAACTTTTGATTCTTCAGTTATTTTATTTTGCTGATCATTTGACTCAAAATTACTCGTTCATTGAATTCCCGGTCGGTTCATTCAAATCACTAAAAATTATTTCTTTTTTTAGTTTTTGTTCTGATCTGATTGCACATTGTGTCGTGAAACAAAGTTTGAACTACACTGTTCCATACTATGTGCGTGAGAGAGAGCTAAACGGCCGCCTCAACCGGATGGTTGACGACCGTTTAACCGCCGGCAATTCCCTCCGCCACCACGCCGCTCCGGTTTGTTGCGGTTTGCGGTGCACACAAATGAGTATTTTTAGACAGATCTGTTCTCTTTGGATGAGAAGCAAGAAAATGTTCAAACTAAGACTACAACAAACATACAGGAGGCAATAACTGGGTCAAAATATTCAATTCACCGAACGAATTGGTAGATGCAAAATAATTATGATGTTAATTACGACACATAACGGTACTTCAAATTTTATACCAATGTAAGTCCAACAATCTTTATCTCGGGTTCTCTCTGTCGCTAAATTTTTGTTGATGAAATTCCTGCACCTTCACTTCGTCCTCTAGCTTGAAAATCCATATCATCAAATCAAAATTGCAGGTACTAGACCCTCTAAAGATATTTTTAGATAAAGGATCTGTTTAGTAGAATATTCTAGAAGCTATTCTATTTGTGAATAAATCATTTACCTACAAAATCTTTTTTTTTCATTTTTTACAGCTCATGCAAACTTCGGTGAATTAATAATTTCTTTCTATATAATATGGGTTTCATCCTATCAGTGTGATGAATTTACTCTCAATTATGAGTTTTTCTCTGTAATTTTTGGTCAGTGTTTTACCTTTTAAGGAAAATAATTTATTCCAATACTTCTCACTTTGGCATTCCATGACTGGGAATTGAACATTTCAATCATTTTGATGATGATTGCATTCGTGTGTTTCGAGTTACTCGGATCGTTTGTTATGAAATACCATGTCATACAGAGTGGGCAAAATGAAACTGACTTGGTAAAAATATAAGAATGACACGAAATTCACCCTTGTTAATGAACAGAACTGCCCCATAACAGAATATTCGGTAAATGGTAACCGATGCAGCGCTCTGCTCGATTTATCAAACTGCGAAACGCTCGTAGCTGTTCAGTTTGAGGGATAGCAGCAGCAAATAGCGTTTTCAATGTTCTGGTGAAGCTCTTCCAGTGTGTCAGGATTATTTGAGTACTTCAATTCGCCCCATAGGTAAAAATCACAGGGAGAGAGATCAGACAATCGAGGTGGCCAGGAGTTTTTACTGCAGTTTTATCGTGTGCTGTTTTATCGCGAGAACCATTTTGTATGGCATTCAACTCGTCACTGAACACCTCACCTCTAACTCACCCAAACGAAATGACAGAAAATTACTCGGTATGGAGCATGCACAGGCATGTGACAGCAACCGGTTGCTGCATTGACTTCACCAGAGAGCATTTCCAGCATTTTCTGTAAAGGGACTTCTGTTCACTTACAGGTGTCAATCCTGTGTCAGGATTCAATTCTTTTCCGGGTCAGTTTTCTCTGCCCTCTCTGTATATAATTATCACATGAAATGACTTCCAACCACACCAGCGCCGCCAAGCGGGAGCAACAGCAGATATCCTTGCCATTGAGATATGACAGTATGTGCATGAAGTAATATTTCAATAAGTTGTTATTTTACTTCATGGTATGAGAATTTATATCACGACATACTTCATCGTACTACTTATCGTACGTACACGACCTACCCACATCGCAAATGCAGTAATCGCAAATCGTGTTCACAATTTGGCAATGTCTTTGACACCCTCACAGGAAGGGTGGTCTGATACCGAACCACGTGGAAAAAAGAGTTTGATTCTAACGTTATACAAAGAACAGTGATGACGCTTGTGCGATACTAAACTATATAATAGTTCCAATTCGCACCATAGCACCTCAAACGTGCCCAAACCATTCGAAAGCAAGATGGGGAGATCAAATACACACAATCAGTAGTGCGATAAGTAAGACGTGTTTTAAATGTTTACGTCATCGATATTTGTTTTGATAGACATATTCATCATTCAATGCATCAATGTATTGCTATTTCCCCATTACTATATCAGATTGAACAATAAGGAATTTCAAGTACAAAGGAAAAGTTTCCCTACAAATTAAGAGTTCATTTCAGAATGTTTAGGTGAATTCTTCTTTAAAAAATGACAACTTAAGGAGACTTGTTTAATTTCATTCAACATTCAAATGTTTATCATATCATGTTTCACTTTAATTTACTCCTCTGCATTCCTTATCGTGATTCTTGAAATTCTCCTTAATTAGGATTTGAGCATTCGTTAGTTAAATCACATTTTCTGAGTTAATTTTAGAATTCTCTGTCATTACATAATTATTTTTTTCAGTCTACGGAACATATTGTCATTGAACGGGAAGTTAAACCACTAGTAACTAATTTTGAAATGAGCACTGCGTGTTCGGAACCTCTTATTTTTGAATCATCATTAATAAAAATTAAGTTTGATAGCATCTTCAACATTCCTTGTCACTTTCGGAAAAATCTCTAATTAAAATTATTAATTAGTAAATGACACATTCTGTGAGTAACTGTCTTAAGTAGAAACGGAAAAGATTACTTGAATTGCACGTTTCGCTTAGGAAAGAAAGAGTGAACCAGATACATTCACATACATAATACGTGCTATGAGTCAAATGATTACAAAGCACTTAGCGGAAATAATACCATATCGCGCTTCCTCGTTTCAATTAAGCTCTACAATATATCCCACCATAAATTTTCTTTATAGATGGTTAAAAGTTAAAAATAAGAAGTTAAATGTGGTATGCGAATTTTAATATATTTCGTGTTATTGCCGTTTTATGCAGCAATTATTTAACCCTTTCGTACTTTTTAAATATTTATTACCGCACACCAAGAGTGTTCTTCATTAAGTGAACAATGAATTATACTAGATGTAAATGAGGAGAGTTATTAGAGACCAGTCTTCACCTACTATTGAAAGAAACTATTTTTCCAATTATCCATGACTGTTATACAACTTGAACGTCGTATCTCATGCGAATGTTAAAAGATAATACTACATTAAAAAACATTTTATGAATGATTAAAAAATCTGGAGAAATTGTAGAAAGAACAACTAAATAATACAACAAAACGGGGTCGTTTCGACATCAAAGATAAAGATGTGTACAAAATAATCTACATTTTCATAATATACACAGAATTTAATCACACAAAATAAAATTAATTAGCAATTACATTAGATTATAGAAAGATTTCAAAATTGTTTTTGATATTCGGTATTCATAAACTCTAGGAGTAAACAAGAACTCGATTCTATGCTACTAATGGAAATGGAAAGAGGAATTTATGAAAATTTCTTGTCATAAATATGTTATTCAAATGAAAAGATAACAGATTTACATTGGTAATGAATATTATCGCGGTTTTTATCCTTGTTTGTTCATAATTAAACGCTTGCTACTCTTGGTGGTACAAAAGATGATTAACATTCTACATTTATTTTGTTTGCGAATCAGTTTCGATAGCTTTGTTCTATTTTGCGTTTAAGACTTATCTTAGTAGGGTAAATGGTGGAAGACAACCCAGTAAATTGACACTTAGGGATCTCTTGTCTGCAACTCAAGAAGAAGATGTGGCCAGTGACACCTTTGGCATATTTGATTCCGAAGACAGATCCCCATCATCTTTTTGCAGCATGTTTAGGAGTCGATGTTGAGGCAACTCACGACCCTCCTGACCGCACCGGGATTTGAACCCTGCACACCATGTAAGATACTTTAGTTTGCATGATGAGCCATGCTATTGTGGTAGGTTGGGGAAGTAAATCTGAAATTAAGAAACCTGAAATCTGTGAGTATTGTGAGCACGTTGTACAAAACTTAATTTTTGTAATGGTGGTTGGAAATTGTAAATATGAACAATTTAGTTTTACCTAATTAGAAACTGTGATTTGACTCAATAATGGTAAATATGATCGCTTATTATTTTAATGAGGTCCCATTTTCGTCTATGGGATACCACAGAATACCAATACATCTGACCGGAAATGATTATCAGTAAACTTATCAACCTAGATAGGCTTCACTAAATCTCAAAAGCAATCTAATCAATACAATTCGGTATCTCCGAAACCCAATCGTTGTTCGCCAATTCGCTGTCCGCTGTAAACACGACACGCACGTGAATTTCGATGGCCCTGCGGCTCAGCATCTGAGTTGAAGATGTGCTGATGTGCGTGTGTTGCCACTCATCCTTGAAGCACGCGTACTCTCCGCTCACGCACAGTCTTCGTGTTTCACATATCTTAAAGGGGGTGGCTCCAATGAATTGCAAGATTTAGGACCGTTTTGTGATTCCGACGGAGATGTAGCTTCTGTTGGAGCTAATACACGTGAATGCAATCTAATGGAAATGACATGCAAATTGCTTGAAATGAGCTGATCCCAAATGCTTATTTGATGTTGCTTGATTGTATCTTCTGAGTTTATTGGACAAGGGATTGCATTGGAATGGACTTTTGTCACGCTCTTTTCATTTTGGAGTCGGGAGGTAATGAAGAGAATAAATCCAATTACGTTGAAGACGTCTAAATTTCCTTCAATGACAAAATAAGACTGTATATATTTGTTTTTAATCTAAGAAACTCACAATTAGTTTCTCAGGTTGTATTTGTTTTGTTTTTTTTCATTTGATAAAACAGGGAAGAATATTTGAACTATGCATGTATTAGTTCTATTTTCGAATCAGCATGAAGCTATTTTTTAACTGTGAGATTTGATGGAGCCAGTCAGTGAGTGAAGTCATTCAGAGACATTTTACCTCAGCTTACGTGCCACACAGTTAATCGATATATAATACTCCAGCACAAATATGCAATATAAATATTTGTGAAGTGCACATCCTTCCTCTATGTAACTAACTATTCATTACTGTTGGCTCCTGTCTCTTTAATATAAAAAGTATTTTTTTCTTTAAAATATATGTTGATATTGAGATTATACTTGTGAATGCAGAGTCTAATGTCACTAGTGCAAATGTGTTTCGTATTTTGTCTGGTGTAAGGATTTTCTACTTTAAATGATAGTCTATTGTTAGTATGGCTTCACGGTACGAATACCTCCGTGCGAAAGAACTTAAATAAGACACAAATAAAGGGGTTCATACACAAAGTTATAATACAGAATATGACCTTAATTTGATAGGTTAAAGCACTGAAAGCAAGCGAAGATATTACTATAACTACTAATTTGTTTATATTTCTTCCGTGTACCTACAGTGGAAATGATATGTGATAACTTTCGGTCAGGTGAAAATGACTACGAGTCGGGAATCGAACCCAGGACTCCTTCATTGAGTTAGCCACTACACCACCCGTTCGCCGTATTGGACGAAGTCGAGGTTCGTCAACATCAATTGAGTAACATGTACATCACCCGAGTGGATAAGTAGAATTTATTATTATTATTATTAATTATTGATATCATCATATACATCAATACGCAAATGTCACAGAAAAATTATAGTTCCTTTTCTGTTGTGTAACCGGACGGGGTAAATCACACAAATC
The DNA here is from genome assembly GCA_002313205.1 of Laupala kohalensis. Lineage (NCBI taxonomy): Eukaryota > Metazoa > Arthropoda > Insecta > Orthoptera > Trigonidiidae > Laupala > Laupala kohalensis. The sequence continues at coordinate 567,769 of NNCF01126385.1, read as the reverse complement.
AAATATTTTACTATAGAGCGTTAAAATGAAGTGTCGGCGATCTCCTACTATTTCATCTTTTACCTTTTCTTTTCCGAAACAACATTATTTAAAGGTTACATGAAGAAAGAAAGCGACTTGACTTATTTATTTGAAAGGGATGTTACTTTACTCGAGTCCTGAAAATTAACAGCTCTGACGCGTCTGATCATGCTTCTCTAATCAATATTTGTTGGAAATTGAACGTGAGTTACTTGATAATCCATTGTGCATGATCATGTACGATTCATTATGTTATGTCCAGTTCAGATTGTTTAATGCTAAATATGGAACCTCGTGAAACTTACCACAAGCAGATGAGGGAAATAATATCTAGGTATCCAAGTAAAAAATATTGTTGCTAGGTAAAGGCAAACGTTCATATCATCTCACAGAATGTTAGTTTTATTGAATTTCGTTTCTTTCAAATATTCATTAACGAAAGATCACATGGCGTTCACTCCATTGTCTACTCTTAAATCATGTCCATCGTCTTAGGAATGTGGCAACACTGAGAACACGCGAATGAAAATGGGTTTGATCGCTGGACTAGTTATGCGGGAGAACCGGCTCTGTTACTAAACTTTAAGCTTTATAACTAAATTAATATGAAGTTAATTCGTTTCTTACAGCGCGTTGCGTAAGAGCTTCGCAGTCTCACAACAAGCGCAAACGTAAGCTGTGAATGGAACCAGCCCAGTAATTGCCTCTTAAAAACTTCTTGAGTTTTTGAATTATTTTCATGCAAAGATATTAGGTAAAGGTTGTTTCTGAAAAAAGTGAAAAGTTGAAAGGTTGTTAATGGCTTAATTCAGTCATACCCCATTATATTTTAATTATTATTACAGGTTGCATACATAGATATATTTTGTATTTTAATTTTTTTTCGTAACTTGCTTATTTCACAGGTGCTAATCTCCAATCTTCATCCCCGGGTGCCTTCCCATTAATTAGCATGTTCCAGCACTATACCATTTTTAATACGAATCAATGTTGTGTGTGTGAATAGAGGTTATACATTCTTGGGTGACACACAAAGGCAATATTTTCTTACTGCCTCTAAATGATGAAAAATAAAAGAATAAATAATAAATTAATTATGGGTTCTTTTACAAGAAATTTTTCTACGTAAATACATCACTTATTTTCATTTAAACAATGCTTCTTTACAATGATTTTAAAACATCTTCGTCTCAGAATTTCGATCCATCACCTCCTCCGTTTATGCCATTATTTATTATCGACTTGGAAATTGGGTTCAAGGCGTCAGCCATTTCTTGGTGACACAAATTATACGAGTAAATCTAAACACAGAATGATCCCGAATTACTGGTACAAAAGTTTAAGGGTTGATACAGGACACTGTAACAATCATTTATTGCGTAGGATTGAATTGGTGCAAGAGACGCAGTGAGGCGCAAACATTACTTTTTATGGGGGAATCTGAAGAGTCTTGTTTATGTGACTCCACTTGACTCAGATAAGGATCTCGTAGCTCGAATGTCCGTAGCTGCTGCATGTGTGCGTGAAATACCTGGCATCTTTGAATGTGTACGCCGATCGCAGCACTGACGCTGTCAAACGTGTATCACTGTTGGTGGACGCAATTTTGAAGAGTTATTGTAAACATTTTGTCTTTCCTTTCATGTCTTATCTCACGTAGAAATTTCGAGTCATAACGACGTCGTTACAACGTCATCAAAATCGTGGCGACGTCGAAAACAACGTCCTGAAGACGTTACCAACGCGTACGCATGAAAAGTCGATTCAATGTCGGAGAATGATGTCTTCACGACGTCGTGAAAAAATGCTCATTCGACGCCGGGTAGCGACGCCAAAACAACGTCTTCACACGATTTTCTTGAAAATGATGAAATATCATTGATGAAATACATTCTTCTATTCATTCCATGACTTGTGACACACATTCCTTTAAGAACGTTGTTTTACAATCTCCTTTCAAAGTTCGACTATGGCGTGATTAGAACCAGAGTCCATTTCAAGGCGAGCACACTAGCACTGAGCTACTGCAACATGGTGATAAAAAGCGAAGTTTTTATCCTCCTGTATTGCTCTGTCTTACTATTGGTACCATTAATAAAAAACAAGTAAAATAGTAATCTCCTTAAACAAGTAAAAGAAATGATATTCTCCGCCAAATTAATTCTTGGCGAAAAATGCTCCCAAGTAGAGTTCCATCTTCCACCACCAGATGGCAGTGAAAGACGGAACGTCCTAATTGCGAATGTGGTTCCGAGCATCCAAAAAGAAATGGGTCACAATTAACGAGAGCGGAGACCCACGCGCTATTATAATTATAATTATTTATTATTATAACAGAGACGTCTCAACGTCGATCTTCGACTCGATGTCGACGTCGAAACAACGTAGTTTATTATCGTCATCTCGACGTCGAAACAACGTAGTTTATTATCGTCGTCTCGACGTCGCAAAACGATGATTTCTCGACTTCAAATTCCGGGAAATACGACGTCGGGACGGCGTCGTTTATTCGACGTCGTCCTTCGACTCTATATCGACGTGGAAATACGTCGAAAGTCGGTTCAACGTCGGCGATTTCTGCGTGAGATTTCTTGTGCTTGTGCCTCACCGCGTCACTTGCACCCATACATTCCTATACTATAAATGATAGTTAGAATGTCTTGTACCAACCCTGAAAGTTTGTACTACCATTTGGAATCGTTCAGTATTCTGAAATACATTGTATAGTGGTACCAACGTCAGAGAAATAACTGATCAAATAGTCACCATCTTCATAGCTCAATCAATAGAGTAATGTGTCTGGAAAATCCGTGATACATACTTGAATTCAGTTCGTAACACCTGTATTAATGCTTGATTTTCAAAATAGAATTCTGCGTTTGTGAAAATATTTCTGGGCAATATGGAATAAACCAAACTGCACATTTACTAAATAAGCGTACTTGGAAAGTAGACAGCATTTCCGAGGTGACTCCTTCAACGACAACTTTCACACTTCAATCGACATTTTCGTCCGTTTTACAATATTCCTAAGTGCGCAATCGCAATACCCTGTCGTGCACTAACGAGCCTTCTGCTTCAAAGTGGAATATAAATCAATCCACACCGTTCGAAGTATTCAGCCGCAGCTATTGAATATTTTAGGGCTATCTTCGTGGGTGGTCATTAGTCAGGAGACCGTTTGGTAAATCTATTGACTGTGAGAGTCACTTACTGAGAAAACGATGTAATGGATATTTCCCCATGGCCATCATGTCGTTTACGGCTGTATAAAAGGCACTGTATTCACAAGCTCTCGAAGGAAAGCGTGAGAGAGTTTTTACACTCATAAATATTGAGATAAAAGGAAAAGAATGTATCTTAATGTTAAATTATAAATATGAATTTCGAGTTACTGGCTTGCACGAGTAAATTTTATAATTTCGTATGATACTAATCAAAAATTTCCTTTCATACAGGTTCATATTGACTCTTCTTCCTCAAAACAATTCCCAAGTACGCAAATGTATTAGTGCAGGGAAACGTAAATGAAAGTGATGTCTTTTCCCACATTTCCTTTAAAGAAATGGATGAAACTTGAAAAATACTGTACGTTAATTTAGAAGAATTTTTCACTCCATTTACAAAAATATGGAGTGTGCCCCACACAACTTTCCAATTATCATTCATACGAGAAAGGCAATAGAACTAGAAACAACATCTCTAGGAAATCAGAAAAACACTTCCGGAAAGGAATTGGTAATATAAAATAAATATCAAACTCGTAACATTAAAAAAATCAATTGCTTTAAAAATATTTATCATCATAGCTTACGAAGTACTCTCTGCACAACGTATCTTCAAATTCAAGTAAAATATTATCTCTCACATAAACTCTTTGCAAATACCGTAGAGGCTGATCTAAAAATGGCGCCAAACGATTTCGCCTTTTTTGCATAATGAGTTTTCGCTGTATATCCAAAACGGTGCAACGTACAGAAAAACGGTTTAGCAGTTCAACGCGGAATTAACAAAACAAAGAGAACGCTTATGTTCACATTTTGAACATTTTGAATATTAAGAAACCGGAAGTGGAGCGCGGTGTGTAAATAAAGTCGGAATGAGCTGTCCAGAAATAGACTTCTATTCCCAAAGCATTCAAAGTCAAATCTCAAGTTTGGTTTCGATACATCAGTTTGTTCGTGAGTTATCGGGATAGCTAAATTAACATACATCCATATAAACAACATTGGACATCATCACCAAAATTTGAAAATAGGTTCTCCTGGAGCGGATTCGTAGAGATCCGAAGAGATCTCAAAACTTTTTTTTCGACCTAATACAACACTTCCCTTATACATTTTGTAATTGGAAGGTAAAATGCACTTCAATTTCGTCGTCATTTTCCACTTCCATTCAATCATCGTTTCCATATCACTTCGGTCGCAAAGGGTATATAGGAAGCGATCTTTGCATCATCAGAACTATCAAAGTTGATCCCATATAAACGGGAGAGGAGAAAAACAAGTTTGAGCGAAAGGAAACTCCTCTACTGTGTACTTCGTTTCAAGTTCATTCGCCATGTATAGTTCATCTGCTGATGAGCTGTAACTAAGCAACGTTATGTCTCCACACTCATTCGCTTCTTGTCTCAGAGGTGGTCCAACATCTTTGCATGTAACTCCAGTTACTGCGCTCGTAATTTCAACGCGACACCTTCCCCGAGGCCCAGGTTTGTCTGTTTAAGTGCCGGCGGTAACTAGCAGTCATTTATCTAACCTCCCGTAATAAGGATACCACAGACGCAGTTTTGAAGTAGGTTCTGTTTTTATGTTTCTCTTAAACTGTTCTGGTTCACCTTGATTTAAGCGTTTACCGTAAGGTCATCAATGGGATTATGAAGAAAATAAATATTTAGCGTACCCTACCTATTATATAGATCAAGGAAGTCCCTCCTCCTCGCTTGCTACGTCCCGGCGAATGAGTCGCGTTTTCTATTTCTTCCCCCTGACTTCCATCCTGCACACATTTCGAGATTGGTCACGGAACAACGGTGAAGTCGCGGCCACCTATGAAGTTTCTTTTCGTGGATAAAAACCCATCTTGACTATTAGAGCTGGAAGAATACTTCGGCTGCGCTTCCTTTGTACAGTGTACAATAACGACTATAATACGTACACATCGTCCAAATTGACTTGGCATTGCATTGTGAGATGGATGTTATTCGCTTTGTTGGGCCCGCGAGAAAATTGGGTAACCCATGGCAGTGAAAAGGACCTCTTTCAACGTCAAATATTTTTTTGGGTAAGAAGCCAACACACAGTAACTGAGTAATTCGTTGAGCCATTGTAAAAATGATACGCTTCCAAATAAACCACAATATTAAAACTCCAGTAGTCAGTTTAAAATTCCTAACATTCTTCAAGGTGGGACGGTTTTTATAATACACGTGAGAGATTTACTGGCTTGTAAATATTATTATAAACATTAATTACGGTTTATGAGCTGAAATTTGGAAATCAACTTAAATGAATAGGTTAATTCACACTAATGATTTGGCTTTAGTTTTGTACAACAAATAATATTAAAGTAAAGTGTAAGTTCACGTTATAGTTTCTTTGCCTTTCAGTCAATTTGATTTTCAAACTGAATTAAAATATCAATGAATATTTCGTCATGTAATTAATTTATTTCTCATATTTTCGAGACAATATCCTAATCCTGAAACAAAAGTTTCTTTATAAGAAAAACGAAGAAAGGGAAGTTCTGCAGCATTTTGTCTTGTCTAATACTTATCAATTATGATTTGGTAATACACGGACTTCGGATATGAGTATACTAGTAATGGTAAATGTTACATGTTTATGTGTATAGATATACGATGCATAACCCAATAACTATATATCATTTAACTTTAACAAAACGTCTATTTATCCTGTGATTCCTACCAATTACTGTCACTAAAGAGAATTTATTTATGGATTATTTTATAATACTCAATATGATCTGCATCTTACATTCATTTTTGTTCTACCCTATTTTGTTTTTCTTCTTTATCACGTATCTGAATCCAAAATTTTAGTCAATAAACAATACGAGTGCACCTAATGGTAGTTGATATATTTTTAATGTATTTTTTGCTTTTTGAATAAATAACTTTCAAATGATTTGGTTGTTTACTAGAAATTTTTAGAAATAGAATCAAACTGAGTTTGTTGTGCTGAATGTTTGCTCATAAAGCAGAATTATCACTTACATTTCTCCTCTTCTTCAGTATTTATTCGCAATATTATAAATTAATCTGATATACATTTGTTTCTACTAAACCTTATGAATACAAAACAAAAATTCACTTATTCATTATATATCCTTAATATTTATACTTCATTACAATAATTAATATCTATACAAAGAGCACTCCTGTTTAGCTATCAGCTAATTGGTGACTTCGCTTTTACACTGTCGTCGATAAGTTTTATTGAATCACTAAATAGTTCCACAGTTCTTTCTCCGAAGCATTTGTGGCTTCGGGACAACTTGCAACGAATACATCACTGGCCATTTGCAGAGTCGACGATATTGAGAATACAAGAAAAAATATGGGTGATTGGAGCACGTTTTCACTAGAGAAAATTTACACAGTTCCCTTAATTTGGAGCCAGTTTGTCTTCAACAGTGGTACATAGAGTTGCACTTTGCATATGTTTTGATAAAAATCACAGGGCACATTTCTATTGTAGAACAATTATTGAGATTTTACAGTAATTGAATAATTTTTGTTACTTTTTTAGTTCGTACAAGACTATCCTCTTAGAATTAAGAATATATGTTGAAAGAAACAGTTGTAATTGAATAAAAAAATTTCAAAACATTTTTTTCAGAGAATTTAAAACATCAACGTTGTAATAATAATAATAATAATACCTTGTTGTTTTTAAATTGTTTAACTATCAATTTATTTAACTATTCTGGAAAGTTGAGAATGAATAATACCTGGTTTAAGAAAACTGAGAAAGACATGGAAGAACTTCATATTAGTACAATCAAAAATAACCTTTCGAAAAAAAATTGCAAAGGAGTAAAAGTTTCCAGGAAAAGCCTAAGAAATAGACGGATGAAATGGATGGAGGAAAGAGTAAGAATGAAGGAGTGGTAGAAAGAGAAGAAGAAAGGAAAATTTAGTTGAAATGAACGTAGTCCACAGTGGCTCATACGAATAGTAGTAGCAATAAAACCTTCATTCGGTGGCGAAGTTAACCACATAAGTATTGATTAAATAATGATGATCCATACGATGGAAACTAATAAATATAAAAACTAAACTGTGTTCTTCTTGAAGTCAATGGTTCTGGGTACGAATTCCGGGTGAGAAAGCACCACGGGAAGCATCTAAGCATAACGGTCACTCTAATCACCTTGAAGTCAATTAATTAACCTATTCTCTTAATTGACCACATCATGCGTCATGGATTTGCGTTTTCACGCTTTGATATGGTTCAAACGCATTTTAGGTCTGCAGATAAAGAAGAACACTGCCTGATAATTTCTCACGCGTAGGATGCACCCCATCATGACTACGAATCCCAGATGCCCATTTCCCGACCTCTTTCGTAATGGTCGCATCCTCACGAGGGCGTGGGGGCAAGGTGACTGGGGTGGAAAGCGTTAGGGCGGCGCGTTATATCGTGAAAGTAGGCGACAGACAAAGGTCGTAGAGGGGCGGCGCGAGAGGGTGGAGTCGCTCACATTGCGATGGCAGGTGGCAACAAGCGGCAGCGAGACGTGATACAGAATCACACGAACGGAGACGCTCTATGCGGGGATTTGTTCCAATATATTTCATTGCATGAAAATATTTAGGTGAAAAAAGTAGCATGTAGAATGAAAAAAATTAACGAATTGACTAATACTAATTGATATTCTATTAGTATTATAACTCGCAGCCAACTTTTTATCTTATCTAGGAACTTTTGCTGAAATTTTTGAATCCGCCTCTGCCTTAGGGCCCTTGATCGGAATTGATGGGATGGTCCCTTGCTTGCTTCCGGAGAGTAAATTAGTTTTTTTCCCTCCACGTGGTCATACTCAGTTTGTACTGTTTTTTGACAATAAATTTATATTTAAATTTATATTTATTTGAATTCAAAAATTATAATTTTGAGTATTTCGAATTACTCAAAACCATATTATACGAATTCCGAATCGATTTTGGAATAGAAGGCTAGGTATTTTAATGAAAACAATTGGTAATGACGAATATGCCAGTGAGAGAACTGTCTTAACGCTTCCAGCTCTAGCAGTCCTACTTACGGTTGTACATTCAATTTTATCAATAAAAGTAACGTCTTTTCTCCATAATTCATTCATTCAACCGAATCTCCCTATTTTCGGATTTTCCCAATACCCAATTAATTCGGATAATTGATTTAGTACAGTGCACTGAGGAAATTCTAAGGATGTGATACCTTAGCATTGGATTTGAGATCAAAATTCAGAGATTTTTGAAAAGGAAAGGTTTCGATTTTTCCAAACCTTTCGATGTCTCATCCAATGGTTGAGATGTCACATGCAAATGTTGAATGTCACACCCAATGGTTGAGATGTCACGTACAAGGTTGGGATGCCACATCCAAAGGTTGGGAGAAATAGTTTCCTTACTCGGAATTTGGATCACATTTCCAAACCTGTTCTCAGAGTGTGCGAAGTTTTAGCAAAGTACGTCCAATTTTCTGTTTATTCAACCAGAAAAGAGTTGGAAGAAATTTTGTGAAGGAGTAGTATTGGGTCGTCGAGGGGTATAAAGTCTCGAACCAACATTCGTCTGAGGCAAGTGTTCAGCTGAAAGCCGTACCTGATTCGACCGAACAAGGTATCGAACCGCGTTCTCTTAAAAGATACTATTGCAGAGTAGACCTAGTTTCTAAAGAACAAAAACTGAAACTACGATACCGTTGTCTTGAACAAAGCACAATTACTTCTCCACACCAAAACTTCCCACTACGAAATACATAGTGTCTTTATCTGTATATCCCTCTCATACTTCCGTAACCTGTCCATTTTTATGCAGCCACCGATAAATCTGAAAGGTTACATGTCAGTGATTCTCAGTTCAACGTTTAAATCATGAACGGTGAAATCCAACACAAAACGACATCGCTTTAGAATGTTCCTCACGCACGCTATGCAATTTCTGAAATGATACAGCTATTTTCATGAAGAAAATTAAGGAAATTAGCATATCCAATAAACCGTCTCTGTTCACCCTATCCGTGTTAGGAAACTTATTTAAAGGCTTTCCAGAACACTCCGGTTGAATTATATCGAAGGAGGCGAGGTTGTTGAAATCCATACGTTGTAATTTCTCAGGGTAAAATGATCAACGTTGAACCGTGTTCTTTGACTTCTGAAATTCCCGTGCACTTTGCACGAGTTGTCTGAAGCTAATATTTATCATTTATAAACGAGGCCGTACATTAATGATATAGAATTTAGTCATTCATCATTTTCAGGCTTCGTGTTGAATATAATGAGACCCAACTGTTTCTATACTTGTATACCGTGCCTACGACAAGAGCAAATAAAGATTAATATTAGAGAAATTTTAGAGGAATAATAAACCACCCTTCACAGTTCTCATTTGAATAATTGTAGATTAATTCATAACATATGCCTACTATGCAAGTAAAGATGCCATTAGGAATTCACATTATACACAGTAAACATAGAGATACAGTTAAGATATACTCTGAGTCGAGTTTTCATATGATTTTTAATCTGCAATATGAAACTTTCATAAAAAATAAATGAAAGAAAAAATTATATCAGTTCAATTTAATGTTGGAGAATTTGAAAGCACATGAGAGAGAAGCAGTATCTCACTAATATTTTTGATAGAATATCGTGATAATTGTGTTATTGTGATATTTTTCCGGAGACTTTGCAGAGCGCGATAAATCTAAGATTATTATTGACTCAAAACACCATTTTCAGTTATACAAGTTTAAATTCATATTTTAACTGAAATATAAATTTAAAATTATATGTTTTGTTTGAGTTAATAATAATAACAACAATACACCATATTATAGGAGGTTGCCAACCTATAACGCTATGTGAAATTTAAGCATGATCAAGTGGGGAAAATCATTCATCAGGAATTAGCATTGAAATACAAACTACAGAAAAATAACGTAAACTATTGGTAATATGAACCATCCACCGTTCTTGAAGAAAATTATGAAATAATAAATTAAATATAGAACCATCATAATAGACAGAAGATTGGAGCACGATAGACTAACGCTGTAACAAACAACAATAATTTGGAACAATCGTACAAAAATAAAATTACAAAGTACATTGACCTTAGGTTCGAAATTAACGACATGTGGAAATATATCTCATAGTTCGGCGATTCTTGTATTTGTGATGTTTGATGATAACACCTTGATGTTTCTCTCCAAAACAAAATTACCATAAATGTGGTTAAGGCGTGTCTCTGACTCCTCCAACCACAAGAAACCGACAGAGAGTCACCAATAAGATTGACAATAATAATAAATTTATTGTCAAAATAGCAGTTTCAAACTGCATATGATCACATGGAGGACAAGAAACGGCGAAAGCATGCAATGTACTATCCCTTCCAATTCTGATCAAGGGTCCTGAGGCAGACTTGGCATGTGCTCTCCTAAGATACGAATAAAAATAGCTACTCGTTATAATATCAACAAATTTAAATTTATCGAATATAACATTTTTTAACACACACATACTATTTTCATTTTAATAATTCAGAAAATATTGCTAATAAATTGTTACTAGTAAAATATCTCAAAATTCAAGATTAATGATAACATTATCATTAAACATGCTGACGCCCTTCGGCCAGAGCCTAAAGATCTTACGTACAGAATCTACCCCTGCCCGAAGAAGAAACGGGGAAAATCCTGAGTCACACGGGTTCATATTGTTAATGCCATTTACAAGGAAATAAGCTGTTATTTTCTGATAAATTTGTGTGTTATCTTAGCATCTTTGCCTTATAACCACGTATTTCGTTATAAATCCATCTTGTCACATAATTTAACGTATTGTTTGCGGTGTGGCGCCATCCTGCTTAAAGAGACGACCGATCGCGCGTGCGCCCACGCAGGTCACACAATCCTGGCAACGCGACGCTTCACTCTTGTCTCTTGAAGTTGTCGCTCGCGTTTGTCGCCTACGCAGGACAAGGCTTTACATTGATATACTCAATTTGTTTAGACATTTAATTATAGACATACCAACCAAAAAATGTTACTCATACTGAGCAAAAAAGAAAAAATACTTAATCAATTAATTCTTTATTTACATTTGGACGTACGCATTGCCATTGTCATTATCATATATTTTTTTACATTCAATAAACAAATAGAATTTCCTACTATAAGGCTCAAAATTTAATTTTAACAGAGATTAATATTTTTTCTGGTTAAGTTGTAAAATTCAAACATCCAAAACTGTTATTAAATTTGTTGTTGAAAACCCTAAGCAAGAAATTTTTGGTAAATTCGGAAGAATGAATTTTATTCTTCGACAGTGAACCGCGCTTCGACAGTGAAACATACTCACTGCACAAAACAAAAAGTATAATATTTGAGTATGTGATAATAATTCAATTATTATTTTATAATTACGTATCTAATCAACAGAAAGTATTTAAGGTTATAATTTTTGACATTTTTATATTTTATTCCTAATTAACAACTTTACAATCATTAAATGTAATAGTTAATTATATCAGTATGTATAAATGAATGTACATTATAAAAAATTAAATGTAATTTGCCTTCTAATAAATTATTCTTCTCTACAGAAGAAGAGGCGTCGGTGTGACGGACGATACGCAGAAGAGGTGTCGCCGGAGATCACCGTAATAAATTATAACATAAAACAATGAGTGCTATAACCTTGAAGGCATAGTAGACTATTTGCAACAATCTCTGTGACGTGACAACTACTCAAAGGGATGCCCAGCTGTCTCATGCAAATTAAATTTCATCCAAAAAAAGGATGGAAGTATAAAACTGATTTATACTTGCTAATTCTATATTTGATATGTATCGTATCATTTTTCAGGGTTTGCATTTATCTATTATTATTATTATTATTATTATTTGATTATTATTATATTCTTCCTTTACAATATCACACGTCACCTATGTTACACATTTAATTCCACTTCCGTATCCTTGTCTGTATCTCAAGAGAAGTTAATGATATGATAACATGAAAATAAATCACTCAACTGATGCAACTGAAGAAGAAACATGTTGGTGAGCGGGTATTTTTTGAGACGTAAACTCTCAAGAAATTATTAACAAATATTTAGAGTTTGATAAGCAATCTCAATATCTTAGTGCGCATGAAAGAATTCTTGTGAAGCTTTACGTCTGACGCCATGGTCGTATTTTTCTATGGTGAGAGCGAAAAATTAAATCGCGGTCATGCACGTGTACCAAACACTCACGCTCGTTCTGGGGCACGCCTTCGAGGGCGGGTTTTGCCATGTTGGTAGTTTGTTCTGAGCGGCTCTCAAGTTAATTTAAGTTAAACACGCCAACCCGCTGCGCCTCGCATGTTGCCTCGAGATCTCGCTGTTACCTGCTGAAAGCGTGATTTTTGCGTTCAGATACTGAGTAAACTCGTTGCGCATAAAATAGTTTTATTCATATTAGTACTAATGAATAAGTTGGCATCGATGATTTCAGCCAACATTTTAAGGAATTCATACATCATAATTTAGATATGGATTGAGACGAGTTCCACGCTTTTTGACTTCTTGTTGCTTGGAACACGAAAGCTCTCCGAAATGCGTTTATAACATAAATTAATTTCTTTTATTAAAAATACACGATCATTTTTGGTAGATTGGATACGTTTTTAATCCTAAAACATTGCGTTCATAGATTCTAGGCTACTACTTCTTTTGGTGTATCATTGTCAAAAATATAAACACGTTAAAACGGCATTCTTTTCCTAAATGTTGACAAGTGTTTGGCATCATTTACAATTTATCGAAAGCTTGTAAAACATTACGTCTTCTATCCAAGACGTCTCTGTTCAACAATGGATAGGTTGAACACAAATTTACGCGTTGATTACATAGAGCACATTGATGAGCATGGAGATAGTTCATCCTTAGCAACGTCATTGAGTGGCAATAACAATATCACGAATTTCGAAAAATCTTCAACATCCCGATTGCTTTTAAATTATTAAAACACAGAACTCATGCCTAAGAACGCTAGTTAAATTCCTCAACATTCAAAAAGAATTTCTATCGAAATTTGAATGAATCGGAATACATTTTGAATGTTCTCTACAACTTTAACTTGAGTCTCCTAATCTTCACAGTTCAGCGATTAAACTACGTAAATGTAACATTGGCATGTGATTATTGCGCAATGCATATATAAAGAATCGAATGAACTTCGCATTAAAACGGGAGAATTTCAATTACTTTAATAGTTACTACGCACAACTTTAGCTACAAGAAGAGAAATATAGCTAGAGAAAAAACTATAAAATCAGATTATGAGAAAAGCAAATGGAAATTTAAGTAACGGGAACCTTGAGTGAACCTTATTTGCATGAAAAATGCTTATGTAAACTGGGAAACGTTTTAAAAATAATTTAACAACGATTTCCTACTATGTCAAGAAATTATAAGAAAGTTTTGATTAAAATGAATAGCAATTTGTTTGAAGGCGGGATAAGTTACTACATGAAAAATAAGTGTGCATTTACGGACACTTAAATGCACGCAATTTGGTTGAGACAAAAACATCACGAACATTTACTACATGTCCACTTTCGAAATTTATCACCTTGAGTTCTTTATATTCAATACAAGAAGTAAAAAAACGTGTTTTATTTATATCTTTGATTTCTGTTCGTGAGGATTTTATCGAAAGTTCATGTTTGGTTATTAAACCATTAGTCTGCTGATACCAGCGTCAAGAACACCTTACCAAGATACAGTATTTAAGTCATGAAAACCAGTAATTTCTTTATCGAATGGAGAAAAATAACGTGTAATTATATCACGGTTTACCTAGATTTAGCTTTTAATTCGGTGTGCTATTGAGATAAAACTATTTAATTACTAGGCTATCATCTTTAGCTTCTTGAGGTACATTTTATGACTCGGTGGTTCATATCAGTTGTATTTTTTTTCTTTTCGTTCTCAAAGTGCCCACATTCTTTCCTCATTGTATCTCCATAATTAACTAAATATAATATTGCTACAATAATATTGCTAATTATAATACTGGTACAACTTAATTCGGTACGTAACTCGGAGGAATAAAATAAATAAATAAATAAATGACCAAAATCTTTACAAGGAAAAATAAACTAGTGGTGCAAAACCATTGCACATACTTTCTCATATACGGTTCTCCATCTGCAGCACTGTAGTGACAAAACATTCCATAATCAAAGGGTTATTTCTGGCATGGCCCCTTATATTTTTGTCTTCTCCTTGTACTCTATTCGAATCGTTTATTAGAGAAACAATAAAAACACTTAAAATACCATACATGTATTAGCCGTCTCCAATTTGCAAATTCATTTTTGAGGAGAATGCTGGGTATAATTTAAAATCTCTTTCCAATGATAAACAAATTATGGAGAGATTATTATCACAAGCTCAAATAACACACTATCAATATTCTTATATAAAATCTAAATAAAGCCCAAAAAATAATTGCAATTTAAAATTGTAAATTTCTGTCGAGTAAAAATAAATTGGATGAACAATCATCTATGTTAAAGTGATGATAAAGCTTCATTTTCTTGATTTATCCAATATTCTCTACCGCTTTGTATACCTCTGGTTTCAGTTCGTTCTATGAGTTTAAAATATTTTATTTAATTATAGTTTTCTGATAACATTGAAAGCAATATCGAACTACGAATTATAGAAATTATGGTACACTAGACATAAAAGAATTCAATTCATTCAATATATCATCCAAGACATAAAAAGTACTATTGCCTTCCAGATACTACTTTAAACACCATTTCGTGTGAATACGTTAAACCATATCCTCACGAATCAAATACACAAATCATATGACACACGACCTTCCCGCCGATCTTCCTACCTCAAAAATCAGGAATATAAAGGCTGTTGAGACATCTGATTCTTAATCTTCCGCAGCAAAAGATCGCATTCCAAAAACCACCGGTCGTTATGTTATCAAAAAATCGAAAGGGAAAGAGTACATATCAATTCTCCATCTAAGATGAACATTGAACCACATGACATATCCAGTTCACTATATTCTTTAGACACCCGCGATTGAACACATTCAAATTGCGTTCCTTCCAGCAACATGTGTATAATGAGTGTGTTGTTGGCGTCATTTTTATTATATCCTCAGTATATCTTGAGTGAATGTATACCAGTCTGAGTATGACTGAGAATACTGGACATGTTAACAGAGATGACACGAAAAAATCACACGTTATATACAACTGTAAGGAAATAATGAATTAAAACTAATATTTTGGTCGGGCTCAAAGTCACTAAATGAACTTATTACTGTCTTTTATTTGAAATTAGAAACTAAATTGAATATTAAGAATATTATTACAAAACATTTAGCGACTAGTCAGTCTGATAAATAACGTAAAAGTGTTCCGTATGAAGACAGAAATTGACTTATTTTCGTATTTGCAGTGCGTTTGCTATTGTCCTTTCTATTCTTTCATTAACATATCTTTCATTTCAGCTTACTAAAAATATATTCTACATCTTCTTGGCCCAATTACACTGCTAAATAATACTCAAGCTTCTTGAAACAGTGTCCAATGTATAAGTGTAGCAGAGAAAATTTTTTTACTGCGTCTATTCCAAACTTTCAAGCGAAATTCCACTAATGCGAATGTTATGCATACTAATTCCACTATACGTACAGAAAATTTAAGCAAAATCGTTGGAGTCGTTTTTGAGAAATATTTAAAAGAGTACATTGATATTCATGTGATATACCCTTTGTATTAAGTAAAAAAAATAGAGCACTTGCATCGATAAGTAAATTCTACCGTAAATACGAAATGTGAATTAAATATATTCATCCATTTACTCAGAATGGCTGCGCACAGACTGACAGACAGAGTGACTGCCTTTATGCTAAAAACCACTTTTTCAGAATCAGAAATCACCAAAACGGATATTTCCATCAAAATCTCGCTTTCGAAATTTTTCACGATTACAATACTTTCTATAAACTATGTATATGAAAAAGCAAAACCATTACAAGGATTAATGATTTTTTTCGAAAATCAATTTTCATCGTTCATTTTAATTGAGGCACTCGTTTAAGAACACTCGCTGTTAACATCAGTAACAACAAAACGTATCAGGAAAAACAATCTTCGTACTGCATTCATTGGACTTATTATCATGGAGTCCAGTTGCTCATTTATAGAAATAGAATGTGTAAATTGATTTTCCTACATATTTCGGCCTGTTCTTTTTTCTTTTTTTTAAAGTAATATGTTTTCAATATTCAAATCCATTTATAATAGTTTTTCATTCAGAATTCAATAGGATTTCAGAATACTCCTCGATGAACAGATCATCTGATTGAAAATGTTGTTGCATTAATATTTCATTATAATAATTGAGAAGGAGATAGGAAGTTCGTGTAACTACAAGAGTCAGTACGACTGTCAGTGATTAGGCTTAGCTTTCTGAGTAACACAAAAAATATCGTACTATTCGTGTAACCATCAATTTATGAAAACAACACGAGTATTCATGGCTTTGATAGCGTGAATTGTCTGATTATTTTATTTTGTATTTTGAGTATTTACTCGTAGTGTGTTCATATCCATACTATTGCATATTATTAAATACCAGCAGTTTATTAAAGTTTTGCTGCCGGTTGATAAATTTTATTCCGCTGCTATATTTTCTTTTATTTTTTGTAAACCAAGGTGACCGTGAGGACTTTGAATTTTTTTTTCTTTCAATTTGTGTTTTATTATGCATTAATTGCAGTTTGAAAACTTGCAAACCTGTCTTATCCTGACAATTCTTTGTAATGGTTTTCATTTATTTTTAATAAACTAATTAATAAATATCTTAATTCCAAAAGTTAATTGGTGAAATGGAGAAATGATATCGTTTTTGAGATAATGAAAAAAAGATTTCATTCATTTTACCGATTACTTACATTGTGTGAAGTGTATCGTATTCCCAGAGTAATTTCTGGGGAGAGGAATGAGACATTGTTCATAAAATAAATTATAATAGAGGAATTACTGGACGTTTTTTCCTTGTCACTACGTATGACCCCTGTATGTCCATGGGAACACATCATAGGTGTTGTGCAATGTACATGGTGTCTACACAACATGTGCGCCTCAGATGACCCAGCGAGCGCGAGGCAAATCGGGTCATGGACCGACCAAAAAGAGCAGGAGGGGTAGTTGTGTGAATCTGTAACAATGCCATCTCCCCCACCTTGTGACTTCAGCGATCGATATTGCTTTTCTCCCTTACCGTGGTAGACCGAGGACAGAGCATGCGGTGGAGAGACAGTCGGCTAACCGACATCCAACACAAACTCGGGGATGAAACGAATGTGGAATTTTGTTGTGTATGAAATCAGAGGGCAGAGTCTATAAGAAGTGTCATTATAGCAGACAGAAAATTAAATGGAAGTTTGCGACTTGTTTGAGTTTATGTTCTAGTTACTCTCAGGGACGAAAACAAACGTAATTGGGTCCAAAGTCATTTGAGGGATTTTTTATATAAAGTACATATTCCTACAAACCCTTCTTAATAATTTTGTTAGCTGAAGGTGGGGGAAATGGCATTGTCACAGATTAACTCGACTACCCCTCCATCGATATTTTGACTAGTATTTTAAACAAATTGGGGAGAAGAGTTCAAGGCATTCTGCAGCACCAACAACAAGATGCAATGAATATCCAACACAAGGAATGTACATGGGACACTAGGTATTTTACAAAGGACAGTTTCTAGAAACCCTTTCGATTGAGTAAATAATTATTTCTATCGTCCATTTTTATGGAAAACCGATAAATTATAATTTTGATTTATTAAATTGCTTAAAATTTTACTTTGAGTGTCAAGGAAAAATGTACTTTATAGTTATACAATTAGGGTAATTATTTTCCTCAAAACTTAAAAGAAAACTTAAGATTTTAAAAGAAATCAATTTGCGAATATGTAAACATGAACCATAAATTTCGATCCAAATATCCAAAAGAAAATTAAAGGAAGTTTTACACATATTGGAGTAGGGAAAATCCGTATCCGATTGGGATGTTTCTATCCTTTGTGTTGCTTGCAAGCATATAATGTGTTTCATGTGTGACTGCGCATTTGGCAAACAATAATAGGCAACGTAGATAATACAGTCAAATTGAAGAACAAAACTTTCAGTGTGTTGGACAGATACTGAAATGAAACTTTCTCAATACTAGGATGTTATCAGTTATGTTAATGTAATGAAAAAGAGGTTAAGGACGTCACGGTCAGACTTGTTTCTCTGAAACGACGAGTCATTTTCAACGTCTGTTTCCATTACCACGAAGTAATTTTCCAACCCTCCTTAGAAGTAGTCCACTTCCTCTCAATGTCCCATTTTAAAGTGGAACCTGTGATTTTTCGATTGGTGACTTGTATGCCTGGAGGATTGAGTACTCTAATAGTCAAATACGTACGTAGGCTTCCGCGGTCGAAGTCAACGCATTCTTAGGTCTTCCTGGTATAACCGCAACGAATTCGTAAATACGGACATATCTACCGACGACGATCCCAGTATTTTGCCGAGGCCTTTTTCAAGGCTCGGAAGGCGGTGATGTTGGAGGAAACAGAAACAATTATGCGATCAGATTACGTGTTTACAGAAACAATTATGCGATCAGATCCATGAAATAAATGATGTGTGACCTCTAATAATTTCTTCCATGTCATATGTAAATGAATTAGAAAAAAATAATGCAATAGCGGAATTACTATTTCTCATATATCCTATTCCATTACATTCAAAACTGAGGATGACAGTAGGAAAAATAATTTTCGAATCTTGTAATAATCTCGGGTAGACTTTTATGAATAGAAATGGATTTACTTATCATGTATCATTTTCGTAGATTAAAAAAGTATTAATGTACGAGCATTTAGCGCTTGCTGTCGCTCATTGGCAAAATTGTCCACTCCGAATTGTGAAACCAGTCACCAGGACTTAACTCTTCACAGTTCTGAGTGTACTTGAAATGTTAATCCAGCAACTGATACTAGGTTCAAGTATTCTCCTCAGTGTTTCCAGAGATCCATCCGTGATATGTATCATTGGGTTGCACGATCTGCAGACCGCCACTGTCCTTGGTGACATAGAAACAAAAGACAAGTATAGACACCTCATCATTTCTAATGATTAACGTAAACAAACATAGAAATTACAACCCTGCTTTAATTTATCAAGGGAAAAGAGAACTGAAAAATCGAGTTTTTGCTAAATGATATGTTACTTATGAGATAGGAAAGTGGCATTTAAAAAAATTACTGATTATACAGAGAGAACTGAAACAGAATATTAGATGACAACTACATATTTATTACACAATTTTTTAATAAAATTATATAAAGTGATGTATAAGAACAGAAAATAAAACGCAATTCTGACACGTATTGTCCGATATGTATTTGCATCTAGCAATACTTGTTTCACGATATTTCAGTTACCGTATACAAAGTAACCGCTAATTAAATACTCAAAATTGAAAAGAGAAATTTACGTGAGAAAGTTTATCAATGACTAGGTACTAAAGAGTACCTAGTTAGTAAAGATTGAGAGCAATGCTCACTAAGAGATGATGCAATTATTATTTTCTCAGAGTTTGTTTTTCTTGGGCGTGTGATTATTTGTATATATTAACGTTTTTAGAACATAATGTCGTAAATGTTATTGTAAAATATATAAACGAGCTTTACATAGATAAAGTATTCAGTTATCCTACTGAAGATACTATGCATGCATCTTTAAGGCATATTTCACATATTGTCCTTCTCGTGCTTATACTCGGTACCGTTTGTTAACAATAAATTAATTTATTTTCTGTCATGAGCGTCCCTCAAAAAAGAACTGGCAAAAAAATTATTCAGAATAACACGTATTGTCCTCATTTGTCGCATCAGAAAACACGTGGAAATTTATGTAGAATTCAGGATGTCAGTCCTTATTTACATAATTCCAATTAGATTATTTAACGCAACTTTTTCTTTTCAGACAAAATCGATCGAAACATGATGGTTTCTTAAACGAATCTCTTATGTAGTTATCTAAATTCTCGTATGCCAACATACCCCAGACAATTGTTCTCTAGTCGCGAGAAGCACAAAAAATCAATATTTGATCATTCATTACACTAGTTACGAGCAACGTCAATGAATCGATCATGGTGGAACATATAATATATAAAAGACCTTATTATCTTAAGGAACCAATTTAAACTGTTCGTTAACCAATATAACACTTACTTCCACTTAATTCACTTACTTCCAACAACATGAACAAAAATAATGGTGTGACGTAAGTTGTGTTTTGACCCCAATCATTTTTTCTGATAAATTTATGTTGTGTCACATAGATTGATGAATATCTTTTTCTTCATTAACTAACGTGTTTTAAAAGAATGTATAATTACCCCCTTCTGGAGATTTTGGAATCAAAGATGGAACGAATGTCAATAATAAACATTTTGTTCTATATTTTATTTTGAAAAAAAATTATATTGTTGAATTTTCTCTCGCCATTAAGACACATCTCTCATCTTGATTTTGCATTATGACTACATACCCCTCAAACTTCTATTTATTTTGGTTCTAAAATTTAATGTAATGTGAACTTAAAAATATCTAAATTTGTGGACCCGACAAATGAGAAATGGATACGTAAGACAGAAAAATATTTCCGGAGTCACTTTAGTTAATTACAGAAACAAAGATCTACAAACTTCAGAGCAAAGAAACAATACATATAGGAATTTGTCTGATGTTGATATTGTTCATTATAAGTAATACAAGATTTTGCCATTCTAACCTCACCGGACATTTGCATTTCGCCACACATCTTATAGAAAACAATCACACGTTCCACACAGTCAATGATTTCCAAATTTTAGAAAGAGAAGATAATTACTGGAAAAGACTTAAATTAGAAAACATTCACATTCATAATTCACTTACTTCCAACATTTTCACACTCAATCATCAAATCCCAGATACTTCTTCCCCCCCCCCTGCTAAAATTAGCCATAAAACAATTGAAGCCAGTTACACGGAAAGTCTGTGACGTCAATGGAAATTCCTAAGACTTCCTTATATAACCCGATCCTTCAGGAGACGACGATGCTTTTAGCCACCGCTTGCCAAAGGACCCAGGTATGCCAGTTTTCTCATTTCCTGTTACAATTGCATATTATATTGAATATTATTAACTTTTCAAAGAAGAAGGGGGTAAATTAATTTTTGATTTTTTCAAATATTTTATTTTTATTTTGTCATTTATAATTTCATTTTATATTAAAAAGTTATTAACTTTTGGAAGTAGAAGGGGGTAGATTGTTTTTAGAATGATTATCTTATTTTTTAATTTATATTTTGTAAACATTTTTGTAGCACTGAAGATGGCCGCCAAGCGGCCGAAAAGGCCTTTTGCATTAAAAAAAAGGACAGAAGGACACAATGACAAAATTACTCCTTACTTTTTAATGTGATGATTAATGACATGCGGTTACACGAAAAAGATGACAAATCCATGGAAGGGGATAGAGTACGAGGAAGCTATTGTTTTGTCGTAGAAGAATAGTTCAAGTGCAGAACCCTCAGGCAGACTGGCAAAGGACAGGAGGCTCTCAGCGGGCGGCGAATCTCCCGGTCCAAATAAGGCAAAGCGGTTAAACACAGCGGAAGTGGCGCGGATTTCACGCCGCGGTCACCAGAGTGCGCGAATGTTCAAAGAAACTCTTACGCAGGAAGTTATTAGCAATGGAAATACGACACCTCACGTTACCTCAAGACAATATTTTCTAAAACATTATTATGTATATTTGATTTTCTAAAACCATTTTTGTACTTGGTATGTTAATCTATAATGGAGCACTGAAAGAGCATCTGATGCCCGTGCTACAGGACACGGTGACGTTCTCACCTAGGACGTCTCTCACCTTTTTCAGACTTTACATTCCACGACAACCCAACAGTTTTCCTTTACTCAAATGCTGGAGATAAGTGGAAGAGTAAACCAGAAGAGTAGTCCTCAATATCACCACATCGAAAATTAGTTATTTACAAGAGACGAGTTATGTGAAGAAACCCTGGCTAGGTGCGCAGTAGTCCTGTTCAATTGTGCGCATGCGCGAACAGCAACCCCCCACCTCACAACCGTCACAGTTTATACACTGATAGTGTGGAGAGGCGGAAGGGATTGCCCCCACCACCACCACTAATCTACGCTAAGAGTATCATTTCTATTCTCACCTCCTGTACTAAACATAGTAATGCTATTTCGAGTGGTACAAACGTGTGAATCTGTAACGAGCAAACATAATTTTCATGTTAATAGATAATAGTACGGAGAAAGTGTAACGCTCGTAAAGTAAATTACACTGATTCTACTTCGTACCTCGCGTCACGTTAACGACATGCGTGTTAATCATTGGAAGTGTTGTATTAATTTTAATTTTTTTTTAAACTATCTCGAAAATAAGTGTCCATTAATCAAAATAACCCCATCAGCATTCGGGTGCTCTACTACAACTTAAATATAATTTGACGGTAGAAAACTTCATAATTAAAGTGCCTTCATACGCAAACTAAATTCTCAAACTCACAGAATGTGAGGAAGACGTGTGGTCACCATTTCTGACATTGTGATTCTATTGACTAGTTCTTCATCGAGCTGTCCGAGAGATTTTAGATCTTTTGGTCATGATGCGATGTAGTGTACCGTGAAGTTCGTTGCTTAAGTTTAATATTTGTTATTACTTCCACACTTCGCAGAGGAACTGATGGGAATTTAACAGCAGATATGATTTAAACTGAAACAGTTTTTTTATGAGAAGACCATGTTGCAAATTATATTGCAACGATGTTTGGGAAACGTGACCGGTTCTTTAGATAGTAAAATGAATAACACTCTCACCTCACGTAATGATAGTCCCAGGCTCAGCTCTCGGCGCATATTCCCCAATTTCCCATTTCATGGGTTCGTATCGAAAGGGTGTATGGACGCATAATGCTTCAAGTTATCACCAGCCCTCGCAGCTGAAAGGTTGAGCTTCAACTCGGTTGTATAACCAGGACGCATGTTTCTCTTTTTACTAAAGTCGTGTTTCTGTAAAAACCATGGAAATTCCGCCAAATCATATACTTGGTCTGAATGAATGAAATATTCATGCTGGGAAGCGAAATTGTAAAATTTCATTCTTAATCTTCCAGTTTCCTAAACCAGAAGAGGCTCAAGTGAATGGGTATTTTAAGAAAGGTTGGAGATTTTTCCTCCAAAAGTAACCTAAAAACGGTATCATGGTTCGAGTTCGAAATGATGCTTTAATGGTAGATTACTGTTTTGGAGGAGCATTTGAATCATGAAACGATACTCTTCATTGTAAAACTGATCCTAAAACTTATTGAAGAAGTACAATTTTATTTATTATTGTAACAAATAAGTTTCGATGAATTTGTTATATCTTCTTCGGTGAAACAATTCAAAAACATGATTACACATATCATTCCATTCAAATCACAACACCAATCCTGCACACATCCTTATTGAAACCACCGAGGTTGTGATTGGTGTGGGATGACATGAGCAGTGTAATCGTGTTTTTTAATTGTTAGCCTTGAAGAATATATAAAAAATATACTGAAACGTTGGCATTACAAAAAAACTGTTTTAATTGGCCTAAACGCAAGAATATCCTCATTTGTGCAATATGGAGTCAGAAAATATGATCAACGATATTATTTTAACACGAATTTGAATTTTGTTTCAACAATTATACTTAAATTTTATGGTTAAAATTTCGGGGATGATTGACACTGCTACTGCCAATAGTGTAGACAAAACAGTGACGGTAGAACAATGGTACTTATTAAATTACTTATACCATTGAATTCTCACATTAAATTACTTATACCATTGAATTCTCACAAGCTAGAACTCGATAACATTTTCAATTCGTCCACAGAGAAAATCTGATACAGGTAATACTAAAATACGTTAATTCTTCTATATGATATTAACATTCCGGATATATTTTCAGCACGTTAAATTCTGGACACTACCACTTGAATATAATTGAAGAAAAAAACCCAATGATTTGAAGCTAGCACAAAAGAATCAAACGTCCATTCAGCAGGTTCTGAAGTGACAAATTTCTTAGGAGTTTATTTGCAAAGAGAAAACTTCAGGTTTCGATTCCATGTCCTTCAAGACACAAAGAATAAGGAGAAGTTAACCTACCTTCCAGCTGAGGAAATTGACATACGCCGTCTATGAAAATCATGGCACTCATTTTGTGGTTTTGTCAAACATTCTTCACGTTAGGAAATTAATAAATATAGTCAAATCTCACCGGAATTTGCATTTCCTCAGTGTACTTGAGAAACTGGGATTAAATCTTTTCGAGATTAACATCTGACCTTTCTTATTATTAGTTGTACGTGTGAAAGTTACAGTTAAATATGTTATAGTCATAACCATAGTAAGTCATCTAAGCATCTACAAATTTTATTTCGTGAAAATTTCATTAAATAAGACTTTGTTCTTGTTACAAGAAGTACCGAGACAAATTCGAACAAGAGACCCCTCTCAATGAGGCCTTACGACTAATCCTCGACCAATTCGATCAAGTTATTCCCATGTTTTGTACGATAGCTTTGTATTTCTTGCCACGATGCTAGAATTACGCTTCTCATCGAGTGGTGTGAACAGAAAGGACTAACATTGGAGCCCCATCAATCGTCTCTTAAGCCATTGCACTCACAGAGACAAGAAAAGCAAACTTCCCTCGTGTCAGCTAGGGAACAAGTCCCCCGTGCGCAGAAAGATATTGGCCTGTCAGCGGACTAATCCTTAGGGATTACGCGGCGAGTTGGAGGGTGGGATTAAAGTTGAGGTCGAAACGAAAGCCGCGACGAATAGACGCTTAGCAGTGTCAATGTGCGCCTCTGCGAACGTCAGCTGTTTTCGAAAGCTAATCTCAAGTGGTCTGGAGGAAAAGAAGTAATCGGTGAAGTGGCAGGATTCAACTGTGTGCTCAGTTGAATACATAAGTGATGTAAATAGGGATTCAGTTAATCAGTGGCGCACCCAGGGTGTGGTGGGGCAATCTTTGCAGTCCATGTATTAACTTCCCATCTCCTACTCAACACTAGAAGGACCGATGTGCAATGTTTGTCACAAAAATATTATATTTGCTATTAGCAAATTTTACAGATAATTTATTTATTATATTGATAAATCTGCATATAAAATCGGATAGTTTTCCTTACATAGCTTTAGCGGAAACATGTCTCTGTTTTTGAACTTGTATATAAATTCTAACATCATTTTAAATCACTCTGGTTTAAAAATTGAGGTATTTCTTTTTTGTGAGAGAGCTATGTCACGAAACCGTTTTACAGAAATTAAAATTTTTGAGATTTAACGTAAAATGCACAGGATGTAACACCCTGAAAAGTGATAGATTTGCACTCATCTTAGAAGTGTGGGAGAGATTTGTTCTAAATCTCAAAGTTGTTTGAAGTCTCGAGCTTATATTACTAAGGACGAGCAGTAATTGACACATTGCTAAGGAGAAAATAATTTTATCTTTGTATAATGCTCAACTGTACGATTTGAATTCATATTCATTTCTTACTCAATATTGTTGTATATTGATCTGATATCAATAAAGAGCTCACATATAATTTAATTTCTTATGCCCATTTATGTGTCTTTATTATTGTTGTTGGCGTTATTGGAACCCTGTAACGTATTCATTTGGTAAATTAAATATTCATAAAATATGAGAAAAGTGAAATATAGTTTCTCTATATTCTTTGATTTCTTGGGAGTAAAGTCCGATTCTTCTAGGGTTACAACATAAAATATAGAGCATGTTTCCATAAATCAGAAATATAGAGTGATTATAATTTTCCGTAGGTTTTCCTTCGATGGGAAAACTGAGTAGAAATTTTTGTGACGCATCGTAACAGTCACTGACATTCAAGATTTAACCCTCAGATTGTTCCAAACTAAACTGTCATTTTTGGTACTTTTTGATTATGATCCTCTGATTCAGGTGCGTTACCTCAAATTTTTCCACGGACAATTTTTTGAAAGAAGTGCTGTTGATTGGAAAAATAGAACATAAAGATTTAACACTTGCACATTTTCAATTATTAACTCTCCACCTTTATCACTTGGATTGCTCGAAAAAAATGAATTATTTCCTTGTAACTCGTGATGTTCGCACTTTTGCACGCCACGCAATAACTGCACTTGGCAATTTTCTGATTCAGATGCATTTGCTTACGTATTGCCGGAACATGGTAATGGTAGATTACTTTTAATGTCGAAGAGAAAGACTGATTCATTGGTGGAGGTGTGTGTGTGTGTGGGGGGGGGCTAAGTGGCCAATAGTCCCCCCCAATGGTCTGCATTCTTATCAGATAAAATAGAAGTTGATAAACGGCATACCTTTGAAAGTGTTACCACATTAATAATTGTTATTAGTTATAATTGTTATTAATAATATAATTGTTATTGTTATTAATAATACCAGATTAATAAAATTAATAGTACCGAATTAATACCTTTAGTAAATAATTGTTATTAATAATACCATATTATTAATTATTTTTTATGCATATAAAGGTAATATTTATAAAATTTGCGTTTTAAGCAAAAATGCTCCTCGGTTAGTCCCCCTATTGATTACGGTATAGATCCACCACTGGACTGATTGTATTATATGTATTCTTGATTTGGCACGGAAAAAATACATGTGTTACAAGTTGTAATGATACAATTCATGTGATTTGATATTTTCAATTTATTTTGCAATGCGTAATATGTAGATGTGATGCAATACTTGATGGACGCTCAGACTACACGTATATGTTAAATTTGTTCAAATCTGAGAGTTCAAAATTTGCACATTTCTACACTCACACGAGAATCTCATCATGTCGTTGGGTTTGGAGGTGTTGCTCGTTACCTCGTAAAAAATGTATTTAGGAATTGGAGTCATTGTAGAATTACTTCTCTGCGTTCACACTATTAAATTGGCTACGCTAGTTTGAGAGTAACGTTCTCGAGAAAAATAATGCTCGAACAAAATGTATCATTAGAAGAAAAAATCCGTGACGAATGTGTTTTGACTCTTTAAGATGAACTCTTCAGGGACATTTGCATTTTAATGTGATGTAAAATGAAAGAAATAAGTATGCATTAAATTTATACTCGCATATACGGAAGTAGATTCGTAAATACCTCGTTATTACTAAATACCCAGTGTTATTTAATACAATTAAAACAATATTTTTTTGAAATCTTTGATAACTGGAAGCACGATTTCAATCTTATATAACGAACTACGAGGATATTTGAAAATAAAATGAAATGTATAGCTGTAATATCTTTTCCTTGACATATGAATACAATGCGCTAGTTACCAAAATAATTCCTTGCTATTAGTTCTATAATAATAAAGAACAACATGTATTTATATTATGTACGACGTACGTTATCTCTTGGCGTTATAGTAATTGTGGTACAATTATCCTTTGGTCGAAACTGGAAAATCCGAAAAATACAATTCGTGTAACTCGATTTGTGTAGCTTGAATACGGACTATACTTCGTGTTTTTAATTTTCCAGAAATTTACTGAACATAAATTAAATTAATTAACAAATAAAATATAATTAATGATAAAGTAAATTAAATTACTTATCTTAATAAATAAATTGCTTTTCCATGTGTGGACATCAATCAACTTAATGATACTACTGGTTTGTAGAGTGGAAATATACTCAAATCGTGGTTGACATTCGAGAGGAATAAAACTATTCCATAGAACTGAAAATCTGCATTGATTTTCAAAATTCGTGATATTCAGGAGTCACATTCAATTTTATCTCCTGATGATATTATTCAGAGATGTTGTTTGTATTTGCAATATGATTCGGTTTTGCGTGTGTTTATTTGACGCTGATAATGAAGGTTTTTAATGCAGGGGAACATTGTTAATTACCTTATTCCAAAAATCTAAAAACACGCAAAAAATTTACGTTCGATCCTCTATTCATGGTTAATTATTGAAATTATTATCGAAGTCGAATTATCTTCTGGAAAGTAAGAAAACAACTTGAACATTATTGTGAGAGTATATACATTTTTTTTCCCCACTCATAACGGAAAATTGAAAACGTAAAGATGAATTAGTTACTGTGGTAAATTCTATGGCGTTGAATTCATTAAATGCAGTAATATCAATTGATCTGTCTCTAGTGATGACATACATGCTGTCGAAAATCAATTATATTAATGAAATTGAAGTTGGCGAATCCAACGACATGTTTATTAACTGTAGATCTTTTTTACTAATCGCTGCTTCTTTTCTAAGCAAAATAAGAAAAACAATTATTGGCAAACTCGTCTACTAGTTTAAATCTTAGATAAAGATTTACTGGAAATAACTGAAATCCTCTCGCAATCACATCACTTCATGATATCATCCATAACTGCCACGTCCGCCTGGATTTCGGGAAACGCTTCGGTCCGACACTGCAGCATCAGCGGAAGCAACAAAACGGGGAGTCACCGGGCGTTACGTGGCAGATAATTTTCTAGCTCATTGGTCGCGAAGCGTGTGATCACGTGACATAAATCACCCGCCCGAAATAATTTGTAAAAGCGAGCGCTCGTGCCGGGAAACATGACATGTTTTACAACATAATTCACCCGGCCATGTTTTCCGCGTTCTGCAACGAGCGGATTTGATGTCGCACTCAGTTGCCGCTCTGCGCGTTGTTTGAAAATTTATTCTGCATCGAGACGCCATTTTGTGTTTCTCTTTTATTGAACACACACATAGCTCCATGCGGCTAAATAAAGTATCATAAGCTATTTCACATCAACTGTTATAAATGCCCTTTCTGCATAGGGTATTGTATTAATAATTCCCTGTGTCAGACCGGGAAGTGCGAACAAATCGAATGGCAACATTGAAAAGGATAAAATATGCGATTGAATAAAAAAAGTATTCGAGACACGTGTACCGGAATTAGCATTTCACCTCCACCATAATGTTTCGTTGTTATTGAAATTGGATTTTTAACTTCACCTAATGGACTTGATACAGTATGACAGAAATTTTCGAAAGCGTTCTCGCACTTCGACCATGCTCTTGTTTTGCAAATGTTGTGAAGTCTATAAATTCGAAACAAACAGTGTAACGTGGAAAGAGGGTGGAATCTTTTATGCGAGTAAGTGCGTTATTATGGCTCGTTGCAGTATCTGTGATGGAAAGATTGTGTTTCCTACTGTTCTGCGTTTGAGAGGGAATGAAAACGCTGATGTCATGGGGGTCACACACGTGTCATTTCAAGTTTGCAGTATTTCAACTCTAAAACATGGTATTTTTAAACAAAAATACGAAAATAATATATTAATTTATCTGTGGATATGTTAAAATAATTGACTGAATTTCTTCAATCTAAATGTCTGATGAAATTCCTTCTTTTTTATCATTATCAGGCGTTAATTTAATTTATTTTAAATCGTAATTTTAATTTATTTGAAATATATGACCCGAAATAAACACAAATGTGGAGATATAAAACGTTTTTAGCTGTACAAAATATGGTGCATTATAATATACTCGTATTAGACTACGATTGATTGACTCATGAATGCTAATATCTGTAAGATACTAGCTTCGAAAGAGTAATCATATTATTATTTTTTCGAAAAAAAAACAACTTAAAGAAAAGTATGGAAAATGGTGTAAAACGCTTTTATGGCATAATGAATTCATTTAACAACGTTTTATTGACGCTTTTTTTTCCTTTTTGACACCAACTTTGACAGGTGTATGTATGCAAACCGTAAAGCATGGAGTTAATCCATTTAACTGTCCCCGTGCATGGTACAGGAATTTCAGGTTGATTCAAGCGACATTACGAGAATAAGGACGCTCGAAGAGCTTAATTATCAGTACCAGTCATTGATAATACAAAATCATTCAATTATTTAAAGACATTATTTATCAATCATTTAATGACATATTTTTTCATACGAGTGGAGATAGATCACTTATCTATAACTATGGAGATCAATCATCACAAATCTTATACTTTTTATAAAATTAAATTCTTTGTGTTTGGTTGGTTGATACCTAACATGGTACAAACTCGTTTTTTAATTAAAAAAATGAAATTCAGGATAACACACGGGGTAGGTTCAAGTCGCAAATTAGTTTATAAGATGTTGAGAAAAGTAGTCAGGTATTACAGTCGTTATGCGCGGTTCTGTGTGTTTCAATAGCGCTTTCGCAGAGTCATAAATTGTGTGAAAACACCTATATGAGACCGCAGCTGTTTTCTGTATTTTATCCAGCATAAGCGGACGGGAATTTGCGTAAGTTTCTTTTAAAGCCGATTTCTTCTACAGGAACGTACAAGATATAACGAAATATTGTTATACTACGATTATAGTTAAAGAGAAAAAAGTATATTTCGAAACAAGAATAATAAATCCTTTGCCCAATAATCAATAGACAAACCAATAAATTATATGTTATCAAAGACTGTTTTCATGCATTTATTAAAAATCAAATTCGCTGTACGTATATTAAGTCAAAAATGATTCGAGCGAAGTCAGGGAAATCAATCTCTTTTATAAAAATACTCAATTATTTAAAATCTAAACCTCCAGGTCGTGAAAATAAAGAAAGAAATACAAAACGAGATAAAACCCGATGAAGACCTATGCCAAAAGGCAGAAGATGAAAAGTCTCTAAATCTTTGGCCTATGGCTTTGCAACTGTTGACATTTTGCTGCCAAATGTTCCTTACAGCTTCCGTCGTCGTCGGAAGCGTTGTTTCCGGTAACGAATTCGGAGGGAAAGGAAAAGAGGTCCGATCTGTGTTCAGTGAACCGCAGCTGGCCCCAAACGAACTTTTTCCGCTTTTGTATAGATTTCGCTTTGTCGTCTTAGCGTGTATTCTTTGTGGTGAGATTTGTTCCGTTTGAAAGAAATGTCCTTTTGTATTGCAATGTTCTTTTCTTATTTGTTGGAATGCTCTTATTTTCCGGTCATCTTTCTTCTAACTGGCTCATCCAACTTTCTTTAGAAGAGTTTTATATTAAGTTTCCGGTGCCGAAATTCAACTCTTGGTTTCTTCTTATTATTAATTTTTCTTTTACACTTCCCTACACGAAGATGTGAATGGTGAACGATTTGATTCACAAATCATGTTATATACCGGGTGAGTTAATACGAACACCTCAAATATCTCCTAAGCCATAAAGATATTGAAATACTAAGATAGGTCGTAACTTGAGACTAACCTTTTGAAGTATTGAAATTAGCTTTTTGGTTGCAACTACATTGACAATATTATATATATATATATATATATATATATATATATATATATATATATATATATATNATATAATTATGATCGAACAACAACAATGCACCGTGAAATATTAAACACTAGCTCATTTTGCCCGACGTTGCCCGGGTTTCTTATGTATATCCTACAAACATGTTATTTCTCTACTTCTGTGATATTAAATTTTACATGAGTTTATATAAAAATACATGAAGAAAACATACAAAAATATATACACGTTACAGTATTAGATGCAAATATGTGAGTAATTACGAATCATTTCAAAATCCAGACTGAAGGAAGATATATTTTACACGTGTAAATGCTTAATAAACAAATCGCATAATTAAGACCTCTTAATTCATTAGTTTTCATTTCATTTAGGTTATATGCTTGAAACAATGTTATGCATAAACTTTAACGATTCGGTAACTTAGATTATACGTTCAGTAGATTGTTCGTCTTACGTAACGCAACTGAATTCTTGCGGACTTATCAGTAAACTTGATAGTTATCAGTCATCGGAGTGAAGTTCCACATCTACTGATAAAAAACCAGTTTTTGTGCTTTTATTTTATAAACATTAACAATGCTTTTCTCTACTTACAATTATTTTGAAAGAAGAGACTTTCGAAATTTCACATAATTTCATTGGCTACTTTTTCTGATTTTCATGCTACAGACATTCCATAGAATTCGCTTTAATGGTTTGACATTATTAAAGGGAAACTTAAGTTATCTATTGATCCTTTGGCATAATCTATATTGGCTGGAAACCTTGAATGTGAACAGAAAATTGTTGAAACCGGGAAGACTTTACTAACATCAATAAATAAAATATCACTGCACTTCTATTAGTATAGCTTTCTGAATACAATAAACAGGAAGAGGATGGACTTACCTTACTTCAGGAGAGACATTTAGGTGTATGGATAGTGTGCTCGTTTCTTTCGTCGGCTTTGAAAGTAGCATGATAATTAAGGAAATACGAGTATATTACTACGAACTATATCAATAAGATCCCATGACCCACAAAGAAATTCACAAGGGTTTGCTGAAATGATTTCCAACAACTATCTTAAGAAAATTGTTTAATTCATTCTGAATGCTGTGCTGGAAGTTAATTGTTTGTATGAGGTAATTTTAAGGCACGTTTTGTAGACAATCAAAACGCACATCATTGGAGAAGGACTCCCAAGAGACTCATATGGACAATGTCTCATTTCAATTTACGAAAACAAGAGAAAGATAATATAATAAGTATTGATGTACAGAAATAAAAGATGAATAGGAAAACAGTTTCCGCGTCTTTTGCCGGTCAATGGCACGATGACACTGTTGTCACATTTGCGTCAAGAGAATAAGTGAATGCTGGGAAACTTCCAACAATCCTTCGCGGCGTATTGTGAGCGTATCCAGGGTTTCATCGACACTCACATCAAGTCTCCAGTTGAAGTCGGTGCAAGTATCGTCCGAAGTGGATTACAAAGTACAGGCTCCATGGAAATGGATTACTTTACTACCCTTTGCAGTTCCTCCTTCGTCAGGAGGATTTGGCAGACGACTCTCAGCAAATGCTCCAGCGTGTGCCTCCCTGAAGAATACCAGGAACCGATCACTGTGGTACTCCTGAAAGGAGAACTTTTGGACGCGAAGAAGGCGGTGCAAGAACTGAAGAATTCTCTTGTAGAGCATGAGGTTTCATTTAAGGTTTGCAAGCAAGAGATTACAGAGGCGCAAATGAAGATGGCCGACGCTATTCAACGGAGCCGTGCGTTGCAAGACAAGATCGAAGAACAATCACAAACATTGGCGAAACTGAAAGAGGTGTATGGAAATGCAGAGAAGCAATTCGAAGCGAATGTGGAGATTTGCAAACAAGGAATGATTGAAGCGGAGATGAAAATGATGGAAACTTTCAATCAGAAGCAAGAACTGCAGAACGCTGTTGGAGAACACGAGCAGGTGATCGAGAAACTCAACGAGTCCAATCAAGACCTGAAAAATCGATACCGCGAGATCATTGAAAACCCGTGTGCATGTTTCTTTGCAAAACACGTTGAAGAATATCTTTATACTCGGTATGAAGCAGATGGAGAAGATCTACCTCCCATAGCTGAAAATATCACTGCGACACAATTAAAAGCACAGATCATCACAGATACTGACGGTTTCCTCTCCGACGACAATGTACAGATTCAGCTTTCGGATTACGAATATTCCGATATGTCAGTTGATTCTGACGTATCATCTGAATCTACGTCATCACACGATACAAGTGACCTTGACATACGGTACATCAACTCCAAAACTAAATCTATGTTGAACGAGTCCACTGAGAAGGAAGGGACGTCTTCACAAGAGGAATAAACTGCTGAAGATGAATAGATAGAAGATGAAGATGACTTTCAGTGGCCCCTGGACTATTTCTGAACATGGCTAAGAAGATTAACCTAAAATCTAACGAAAAGATCGCAAACCTCGACAATATACTCCCTGTCACTTCTCATATTGAAGAAACTTAATAATCATTGTGAAAAAATGTTCAATGAATTTACGGCGAGTAATATTTTTAAGTACTGCGGAAGGAATTTTGAAAACAACTGGATATGAGAGGGGTAAACTGTGCGTCAAATCATGATGAAGCATATCTTTTTAGCATTCATTGCATCAGACCTAATGGAAATCAAGGAAATTCATCCAAAATTAACCAGATGATTCTGTATTATTAATATTCAGGTCAAATTCCCAAAAATATAACTACTTGAAATATATTTGGGGCTGTACTGTAACCCCAAGTGAAGGGAAAAAAGATATCTCTTGATCACGAATTCTTGAAGGGCACAAAATGATGGGAAATTCTAATGTGCGTCATAAATCCAAAATAATTGCTTCTACAACGTACCCAGGAATATCAAACAAATAATTGCGGCTGTAATTGATCTTTATTATTGCAAATTTGTAATCGAACGAAGGAGCATTCAAGTAAGCTCGTTGCAGAAGAAGTAAATTACTCTCAGGTCGAGAAATGGAAATGTAACGAATCTCCTCCAAATATGAAGATTGAGCAATAAACTAACAGAAAAGTTAACGAGCCACCGTATGCATCAAATATATTACGGATTAAGGAACACGAGATGGTGAAGCATTGAAATCTATATCTCATCGATGTCTTCGTATTGTATGCTCTTGTGCAAGCAGGAGGAGTGGACATCTCAGATACCTATTCGTTTATAGACATTCTTAAATCAGTCAATATTTGCCATTTGCCCTATTAATGCGGCGAAAGCTTAAAAGATTTAACCCATATTTTGTTTACAAAAAAGCAATTTTCAATATAATATTTCTTATTGTTCCTCCACAACTGCAAAGGAAAATGCATTTTAAAGGATATTTATTTTAAAGAAGTAGTCGACATTTAGTAATTTTAAAATAATAATTTATACTCTGATATTCAGTGTTGACTGTGCAATTTAGGAATTTCGCCAGAGTTTCTCAGAGTCAACAAAGAAAACTTTCGGTGATTGGAGTATTGTAAAGAGGGAATTATTTATATCGGGAATATTTGAAAATTGTGTTATGCAATATTTTACACGAATCCTCTTTGTTAATAACAATCTTAAATAAATCATTTTCATTGTTAAAGTTGTATATTTATTTTATTTCACTCGTTTTCTTGTTTTATTTCAAAAAGCGATTAAATAATTTTAAAACAATATATTCTATCAATTTTGTAAATATTAAGTGATGGGCAATATTTTGATATTGAAAAAAAATTTAAAAAATACTTTTAAAAATTGAAACTAAGTGTCTCGGAAATAGTATTGAAACATAACTATTTATAAATGACAGATCAGTGGTATTAAAGATATTGCTTTTGAGTGTGTAGCTGGAGCGTTGTTCCGGTACTTTTTTTCTTTAAATTAATACTGTCCTGGTTTTGCTTTAATGTTCTATATTGACTTATGATACTTATATGATATTCAACATAACATGTTATTAATAAGCTATATTTGTACATACTGATAATTGTCAATATCTTAAATAATTATAAAAATTATTAACACGAAAATGATCTTGTTCATATCCCTTTACATACAGTAACAAAATATTTCAACTCACAATTTCCTAGTATATTCTCGGAAAGTAAAGTTTGCATCGTCTACGGCCATGTGAAAACTTCGACGGGCCTGGTCTCGAACCCAGAACCTCTTTCTTTCGTAGCAGGTTACCGTTGCACAACTCGTCTCGACTCCCGAAAACCGTACGCAACATCCACCCGGCTTATTCCGGTGAACTTGCGTCACACCCCAAACGGGATAAGTGGCCCCTATATGCCTTCGGTTTATGGGCCGAAGCAGGAGATCCCGAGTTCGAGTCCCGGTCCGTTGTAATCTTCATTTGGCCGTAGAAGATGCAGTAACAAAAAATTCGCTACAACTCATACCGAAAATTGTTCAATATTTGATATGAAATACTAAAAGAAATAAGGTTCTTACCAACGTACATATATTATTTAATACATATTTTTCATAAAAATGCCATTGTATGTAACCCTTTGTAGATTATAATTTTGCGATCTGCGATGAGAAATCAAATGTTCTGGGGCTAGAATTTTTTTTTATAAGTTTGCTCCTATTTGCTGTATCCCTGCTGAGTCCCCGAGGCAAAGATAAGTGGGTTGAAATCTTATTAGACTTCACTTCTGTCGCAAAATTTAATTGATTTATTCATTCAATCATTTTTTCATATTTATAGCGTTATTATGATGCAACAAAAGCAAAAAATAACATGACTTGAAGAATGTGACTCAAATTATGATCATAGAAACGCTTCTATCACTGACACATGTTTAGAAATTATTTATGATATATGTGAAATTTTAACTCGCATATTTTAAGATTTAGCATCTTCCTTGCTTTGACAAGGTACCGGTTGGATACTTATCTGGAGGGAAGGAAATTTTCATTGTTGTAACCTTCTGAACTGAAATCTGAGGGTCAGTTGTGGAATCGATATTTCAAATGAAAGTCCTCTTTCTGCCATGTACAGGGACCGTCCCACGACGAAGTCACTTTCAATATTGTCTCGAAAAGGACGGTGAATTCTGCGCAATAACAGTTCATATAATCCTAACTCGCAAACATTGTCTTCTGCTGACAACATTCTCCTTCAACTGACCCTATAGTTGTCGCAGAACGACGCCCGCGCGAGTGAGAAATGGGTCACTTTTCGATTTCATAATCATCGGATGCGAGGGCTGTGCGTAAAACACTGAAGGCTGAGGATTTCAGTCTAAAACATCAAATACCGCAGACAGAAGGGTCTTCGGTGTGTAAATACATCTGCAACCTAATACTTCCTTCTAATTCTACAATTAACGACCATTATATATTAAAGATGAATAAATTACAACATACGGTATTTTTACAGACCATTTTGTCACAAATTATATCGCTATCGTCAGTAAAAGTTTGCATGTTGTAATTTATTTATTCATATCAAATACTTTCTTAATTTATAAAGATTATTAGGTTTAGAGAGTAACACTGATTGATTCTCCATTTCCGGAGTTGAGCTCCGGAACATTCTCTCGGGACGGTATATATCTTTGCAGAAACCACAATATTACACCATTGAAACCGCTAGTAGTGAAAGACAAGGGTCTTTCGCCGTATGTGGGTCATCTGAAGATGTCACCTGCACTCCGTTGCTTCGCCACCTGGTCACCGTCGCCTCCAGGATCGAAACCCGCTTCTCGCCTACGGGATGTGACACTCCTCGCCCGGCGACACCGCCGCCCCTCGCTCTGTGCTGCGACAACTGTGTGACAAATCGAGACAATGCGACGAGGAGCGGAGGGTGTGGTGCTGTGGGGCGGAACGCTTCAGGGTGCGGCGGCGGGACGTGTGGTCGCTGCGGTGGTCTTTGTCAGCGCTCAAGGACTCACGAGGAGGGAATTGGGTCGGAAAAGGAATCGACATCACAGCAGCGGTTTTCAATCAAATGCTTCAGCACACCAAAAGCTTCAACCTCATACTCATAAAACGTACTTAAAAATTGGTGAAAGAAATTTTCAGAGAAGGTAAAATCTATAGAGACAAATTGACATAATCTTTTTTTAAGAATATAAAACATTCAACTGTTAATTCTTATGACAAGAAAAGTAGTTTTTATTTACAAAAAATGACATTGATCAATTACATCGGGACTAGTAATCTTCCTTACTAAAAGTGTTTGCACGTTTTTCTACCCTTAAAGGTGAAATTCAAGCTTTAACTTACAAATTTATCTACAAATCAGTCATGGTTACGTGACAGACATTCCTCATTTAGAGACATAATGATTTATAACATTCTATACTTTAATTTAAACCAAGATCTCTTCGGAAATTTTGTCAGAAACAACTCTTAATTGATTAGTATGCATAGTTTACTCCAGGATAAGTGGTAATTTGCTTCATATTTTGTAGAGACTTACTAATATGCTTTAACTCGGACTCTACCGCGTCAGGACACTGTCAAGAGTATTGAAAATCATATCAGGTAGAGTAACGGAGGATAAGAGTACGAACCGAGTAGATTTTTGGAGAAACCTCAAGTAAGAAAGAAAAAAAACTTGAAAATGTTTGTACACGTTGATTCTTTATTAGTAATGAATTACACAGAAACTCGTTAAATTTGAAATGAACACACTAGGAAATTAGGGGGGTTTTATCAAATGCATATTCCTAGGCTGCTAGGTTACAAAGAATACGCACCTGAGGGACTATAAGTACATACTAGCAGTACTCGTAAATAAACGACCCGTCATTGGCGGAGTAGTCCTCATACCACCACTCCTGATACAAGCCGCATTTTACCCAATGGTCAGAATAGGAATGTCCACATCCTGCGCACAATATTGATTCGTCCACTTATCCTCGTAAATTACAGTTTGACCGAAATGTGTGAACGGAGTTGTATGTTCATGGGATGGTTTTGGATCTTCGTATTTTTATTGCTTCTTATTACGTAGTTTATAATTGCAGTCTCCTTTCACATTTTTCTCCAAAGCTCTCTCTATCATTCTTTTCTGTTTTGCCTTCTCTAGAACCCTTTTTTTTTCGTTTTCTTATGTCTCTAAATAAATTTTAATTGGTGAGAAAGCGACAACTTCCGATTTTTGTGACTCTTCTCTTTTGATCCGATTTTTGTGAGTCTTTTCTATTGATCCTTACCTATTCTCTTTTAAGTTTTGAGGAAAATTGTTCTAAAACCTACAATCGGTGTAGTAGTATTCCAAATTCTATTTTCTGGATAATTTGATTGGTTAATTAATTGGACAATTGTCAGGGTTACTTTATCCGTCACTAATGACGGTGCGAAATGTCACAGTATATGGTACTAGGATCGAATGTCTCAGTTTCTTTAACTTGACGAGCCTTTTCTGTCAGCTTAACCTGCTACATATTCTTGGTCTCTCGAGAACTGTTTTACAGAATCGAAGCTGTAAGCTAATTTCGTTCAGATACATTGTTTGAACACATCAATTTGTTGCTAATTATGTGTACTTTGCTAAGACAAAAATATAAGTAAAAAATAGTTTTTATATTATGCACCCGAAAGTCGTAGCGTTTCAAGAATCAAAACTTACAAATGATAGAAAAACATATTTTACGCAACGGGCAGTCTGCAATGCTGCCAAAAGCTCGAAACTTCCCTGCGTATACTTACCCGCCTACGTATTCTGTACCATCGTAACTTGTGAAGTAAGTTTTGGAAATCTGAAAGCAAAGGGGTAAAGTTAATCAAATTAAAAGGGTAAACGAAAACTGACTGAAGTACGAATCTAATTGACCACACGGAATTGTACCACGTAACATAAGTTTTACGACATTTGGGAGGAAAGGAATTCGCACTAATTTCAGTTCTATTAAGGACGGATACCGTATAAAATAAGTACCAATTGATCTACTCACAAGATCCCGCATAGTTCATGGTGTAGGAGGGTTTAGTACGACCGTGCTCTG
Source organism: Laupala kohalensis (assembly GCA_002313205.1). Taxonomy (NCBI): domain Eukaryota; kingdom Metazoa; phylum Arthropoda; class Insecta; order Orthoptera; family Trigonidiidae; genus Laupala; species Laupala kohalensis. The sequence continues at coordinate 528,055 of NNCF01126385.1, read as the reverse complement.
GGAGAGTTCCCCGATTTCCGTTGGTCCTTTAATTTCCAGTGGATGTTGTGGTAGCTAACGTCTCCTTGTTTTTGTCATATCGTGTATGAACCTGTAAAACAAATATTATGTACTCGTTTTGTAGTACCACGTTTTTCTGTTATTGTGAAATATTGATGTTGTAGTAGAAGTAAAATTAAAACAAAGTATTTGATCTATTTTGTTAGTATCCACGTTTTTATTCCGTACTTACATGGTTGCTCAAGAGAATTTACTGGTAATGTTCAGGATATCCCTTCCCCTCTCCTGAACCTATGTGACTAATGAATTTCATTGTGCCGACTTAATTTTACTACTATTCATTTTCTTAAGACTAATTGTAATGTGATTTTATAAACTGTAGAAAGCATAAACATACTAGAGCAAACTACAGAACATTTCCGCTTACGATTTAAGAGTAATTGTATACCGTGAATGTAAATTAAGCAATTTTCAATTTTACGATATTTTGAGTGGGAAATGCCATCCATATCTAATTCGTTACAATCAACTGGCGTCGTGAACCTGCGAAGTAATTGCCCACACTAGAATAATACAAGTCACGATGTTGCAAAAAAAGAAGAGAAGAGTTGTGTTGGAACAAATTGGTATTGTGCATAGTTCATCGTACTTGAGTGGCATACGCACACCTCCTTTCTTCCATAAATCACCTCAACAAACGTGCTATATCTGCATTGAAATCTTCATTTCATAAACATAATAGGTTTCTGAGAACACAGTATATTTCCATAGTAATATACGCCAGTGGAAAGAGTTACTGAAACCAAGAAATTGTAAAATTAGATATTGAATTTGTAAATTCCATACATATATTAATTTTTTCGACTCATTAATTGTAATTATTCTTATTGATTTTCATATTCCTGACGTAATATAATAAACTTTTTTTCATAAGTGTTGTAAATAAGTATTAAATAAACACTGACAATTTTAGAGACTTCGTACGAAAAATACACGTTTTAAAAATTAAATTCTTTTAAATAACTTGTCCTTTATTGTTTGTGATCTATTGATATAAAATTTTTGTAATATATTTTACTCGATAACGTTAGTTTCAATTAAGACTATCATAACAACAAAATCATTTTTGAATTTCAACTTATTAAAATCACATGATACCACATTTGAAAATGGCTATGTAACCGCGTGAGAAAGTTACTTAAATACAGAACATAAATCCGCTGAACCTCATTTACGTCAGTATTTGTTCTCTCTGCCCGTCCGTGTGATTCAAGCAGTTGAATGACTGCAGGCGGTGATGGGGACCACGATGAAAGACTGTGGTGATTAGGCGCTGGATCACGTCTCGCTCAGGCGGTGCGTGGGCGGAGCACTCACCGCGGCTACGTGGCCTCGTTACCCTCTCCTTATATTTGGTTTTCCTCCGCCGACGCGCGCTAATTACGACCCTCGTTACACCTCGTCACCCTGCTCTCTGCCACCCGCAAACCTCCACAACTCTTCAGGAAAAAGGACAATGAGCCTCATGTATACGTCGCATGTCATATATTTTCTACGTGATTATCATATTTTATTTTCTTATTGTCTTGAGCTAGTACCAGCTTAGGTACAATTGAATCACTAAAATATTTCAAATCGGCGTAAATAAACAGAGTAACGCGTATTGACTGTTATTTCAACTCGAAGAACATATCTTATCGGCCATAGAAATAAAATAATTGCGATTAAAATTGGTGTAATACAATGCGTCTTTTGGAAAAAATGTCTATATTAAAAAAATGACCAACTTTTAAGTCACGAAAGTATAACAGAGAAAACTATTGTGCATCTCGGTGATTTGACTAACTTGAATTGCTGGTCCTACCTTAAGACAAATTTCATGGCTTGAGACCTTCTCTTCCTCCTAATTGAATGAATGGTGTGTACGATGAATTCAAGAAGGAGATACCGGGATATGCGTGGTACCGAAGCGATATTTGTCTGGAGTAGGTCAGAGAAACCCCACCTGATAACTTAAGCCGACAGGGTGTGAACCCACGGTCTACTACTCAGAATTGGGGCGGCAGTGCAGACGCAGACTCTAGACTACTGGTATCGCCTCTTCTTTATGTGGCTCTGACTGTCAGTATTTCTTCTTCTTTGTCATTATTTCTCATCAAGACTTGAAATTACGAACACGTAGCAGACTTGAAATTATTAGCGGTGGTGTATTCCAGATGAAAAGACATTAACGGAAAATGAGGTTTGTAACGCTATTTACTTTTTATTCATTCAATTTAATTCCGGAAAAGATTGCAGAATAATTCACATACTTAAATGATTTATGTGAGCTGTCACATACTGGAATCTCTTTGAGAACAGTTTAGTTATTGTATTGAAATATAATATGATTCTCTTAAATCAATCAATTACTTCAACCTAATTAAAGTAAAGGATATCATACAATTGATACGAGGTAAATCCACGTGAATGGGCTCTAATGACCTTGCTGTTGACGAGCTCTTAAAACCCCACAACAAAAAACAAAAAAACAACAACAACAAAAACGAGGTAAATATCCTTTAGTGTAACTTGAGGGATACGGCAATAACCCGCCAAACACGCTGAAAACGAAGTTGAAAAGTCGCATCAGAGGGCAAATGGTTATGTACCTTTACATGTTAAATAAAGTTAGTATACACCATAGAGGAGAACATCAAGAAAAATTGTCCCAAATGTATGAAATGTATGAAATTTTAAACTTTATTAGTACTGTTCGTCCTTTAAAAAGCTGTAACCAACAAAATACAAAGAAGTAAACCTACAATATACCCATAAATTTTTAATATAAGCAAAGAAATGTTTCTCTGAAAATTCTACTTGGATAACAAACCAACAATAGCTTGTGCGAATTTTCCTCCGCTTTCTACGGCAAGGAAGAAAAAAATATTTCAAACAATTTTAAATGGTATGGGCAACGAATCAAACCCTTGACCTCACGTCCTGTACACCCTGTACTCAGCGACAAATATCAAGAAAACAGAGAAAATAATAGTCATTAACGTGTCCTACAAGTTTTCTCAGATGTTCAAACCATCAAAGAGAGTACATAACATCAAAATTACGTTTCTTGAATATCATTTCTAAGATAATTTCTTAATTATTTTCGGTGTGGAACAATTTTTAATCAAAATTTGGTTCAATTATCAAACGAATAAAAACAATTCATACAAACATATACTGATCGTGTTTGCATTTACTTTGATGATATGAGAAACTTAAAATTGTACGTTATGTTTTTTTAACGGGAAAGTCATAGATATCTCATCATATAATCGCATGAATGTTTCAAACCAGTTGGATTACATTAATTGATATGAGTAATTAAAGTTTTTAATGATAATATTGAAGAAGTTGTCATTTACCCTTGCTTGCTTCCGGAGAGTAAATTAGTTTATTGTCCTCCACGTGGTCATACGCAGTTTGTACTCTTTTTTGACAATAAATTTATTATTATTACCATTGAACAAGTTGATAATTGAGTCAGGATTGGTGACAAGAATGGCGTTTTAGTTTCCTATTGACGTTTACTTGAGTGTGTGCCCTGAAATCAAGTTGGGTGGGAACGAATGAAATCAATTAATGAAAGGAGATAGTGTACGGCAGAGAAACAGGAAAAAAGGAGATATCCCGTGTTCCAAACTGTTCCAAAACCACGAGATCAGTTCTACTTAGATTAGTATACGTTTTCATCGGTACATGTAAAACACGTCAGGTTTAAATAAACGGCTCCAAAGGAATAATAGTGCTCAGATTTCTTGATCAAGATATCTTCTTCCCAAGTTGCTTCTTCCCGACTTTGAGAAAAGTACATTTCGGTGAAAAGTAATATAGATATCTCATAGGAAATGTTCCCACGACATACGGAGAACTCATTGGCCTTGCTGACAAAAATTAATATACAAAATTTTTTTCATTATACTTCATAGATAATGGAGTTACGTAAAAACTAAACTGGAATTTTGGTTACTTATCAGTTACCACGCACATCTTGGTAAATTATACTCAACACTATAGCTTTTTTCTAAGAATTTCTCACGAGCTTTTTCCCATAATATTCTTCTAAAATAAATTTAGAAGTACTGTGGTAAATATATGTCAGATTCCAATTTTGTCATAACTTTATCCCAATTTCCGGATGGTTTACCAATAAATGTATCTCAGTATAGACGTGTGCAAAAACCGACACACAACGGATTGCCGCACTCTCGTAATGATACTTCGCGTCATGTACCAACAGTACTATTCCTCTCCCACTGCCACCTGTAGCGCCCGGTAACGCGTGATTGTCTTCTAATGACGTCCCCCAGGGCAACGCTCGCCGTGTGGTAACTGTCCATGTGCTGGGTGGGAGGCGCCATCGTTTTCCCAACAACAACAGCAGCAGCATCAGCCTCAGGGGAAGCTTAGCCGGCGCAGGGCTGGCGCTTTCGCCTCTGGCAGCGGCGACGACCGGCATGCAATTGTCTTTGCGTTGATGGCATCCCCCATTCTCCCAATAAGGTGATACCTATTTTGTTGGGAGGTAATGATCGATGGTGATTACGCTACTACATTTTGTTGCATACGTTTCCTGGGATTGAAAATAATTTGTGTTGATGATATTATCGTTCTGGCTGGATCAGTCATCAGTTACTTAACAATCCGGTAAAGATTGTACCTACATTTATTTACATGAAAACGCAGAAGCTTTATTTACTCTTGGCATTACTTTTGGGGAATTTTTAGATTTAATTTAATGAGTAAATTGATTACATTAAATACCAGCAGATTAATTTCATCCACCTGCATTAGACTTTGGTAGGAATGGCATGAAATTTATAAAAATAACAATTAATGAAAAGAAAAAAATAGTTTAGAATTAGATAGCATAATTAAGAAAAGGAAAAATGATAAATTAAATTTTGTTAATACATGTTAATTGAATTTAATGAACAGGATAACCAAAAGTAAGTATTTTCACATGCAATGTTATAAAAGTTAAATATTTTGCGTACATAATCATAATTCGATGTTACAGGGTAGAAACGTAAGGAAAAATTAATTCGAGTGGTATGTCATTAACGAGATTTTATAGTAGTAATATATTTTAAAAATTGTTTTGTAAAAACTGCATGTGTAAAACACGTCAGAAGTTCAATAAATTATCTCAGAATGTTTTACGTAAATTATCACGTAAATAAGGAATAAAATTCTCTAAACTAAGTCCCCGTGTAAATGCTAACAATTCTCATTTTCGAATAGCACGAGGATTAAGAATGTGTATAGCACCAGCAATGGACGACGTAAATGATTCAGCATTAAATTTTTCGTACAAAATTTAATTTTGAAACTTAGCATCAGCTGGAAATTTATAGAATGACAATAATTGAATTTTATAAAAAATATTTTAAAAAGCTATTAGCCTATTCACGAGTTACGTTAAACATGAAAACTCTGATATACCAAGTAGAAGGAAAGAACGAAAGTTTAAGTTATGTAATAATGTTCTTTGTTATTAAAAAAAGGGTGCGTTAATTCTCTCGAAAATAAATCTACGTATACTGTCGATTTTATAGTACCTTAGGTGTGCGTCAGGTGACATGTAATGCAATGAATTTTTATCGTACAACTAATATTGCTAAAATTTAAAATACAAATTCTATATCACGCCTATTTGACCATGCAATACTTGCAATTTGAGCATACATTTATATAAAATAGGAGAGCTACATAATTCAATATTTTCTTTGCTCATACCCTACATTTCAGCACATTTGCTACGCAATGACTAGCAAATGCTTAATTCAACTTAGTAAGAAATTTTTTCCCTCTAGCTATAAAATTGAATTGTTTTTAACGTAACATTTTAGATTCCTTTAACGCCTACGAAATAGCTCTACTGTACCACTGATTGTCGTGAACATAATGATTTGCCTCCCGTAAATGACCCGACAAAAGAGGGTTTAAATGAACGTTGAAAATTAAACAAGTCATACATAAGCCTTCTTCGTTCAGATAATTAATTACCATTCAACAGAATTATATTTTTGCCCCTTGTAGACATGACATTATTTATTATTAAACAAATTTCATATTAAAACGATGCCCCAGGTCATTTACCCCACAATATATTCAAAGCACAAAGGGAGTTCTATTTAAAGACACACTATTTTAAGAGAGAGGGACTTCCACTTCAGCTAAAAAATGTCATTTTCGAAATTCCGGGTTTTAGAAATAAGATAAGGGGAATGACACTTTGACAAAACACCATCGTTACTTCCATCGCGTGTCATTCGTTGTCGTCCACTCCTCCTCATTCTTCTCCTTCGCTTTGTGACTTTTTTTCCCTCGCGACATTTCCTCCGCAATTCCCCCGTCACCTGTCACCCACACACATGACCATCGAGAGTTTCAACTTTTCAATTTCGAAATGATAAAAACCACAAGACAGCATGACAAGCGTGTTATTGTCTCAATACTCCGCATCTCATCCGGCGCAGACGAACCATCTGGTGGGGGAGGGTCATATCACTTAGAGAGCTACTACCCACAGATTTTTGAACCGTTCATTACGATACAACCCTTCGCAGGATGCCGAAAGAGGAGAGTAACAGACTAGCGGAGGTCAAAGTGGGTGCGGGATATAAAAATAAAGCATGCATGCAAGGTGCATCCTGGGTCATCTGGAACACCTACCCAGTCTTTTAATGCGACCTTTCATTAAGTTTTCCGTCTGTTTTACTTTTGAAATATTCGAGGATTGTGGGAGGGAAGTTTAATAATAATTCTCCGAAAAAAATTGAGTTCTCTTCAGAGCGTTGATAATATACTTTCGTGGACCCAAGTCATAAACCTTGGCGGTGTTAATCACTATTTGTTTGGAATGGAGCCGAATTATAAAATGTAATTATAACGTGTAATCTTGAAAACGTTCATTTTCAGTTTATCCTATGAGGGAATTTTATGAAACGCAGAACGAAAGACTGAATTTTCAGCTTTAATTGTTGAATGTACATTTGTTGAAGTTACGTATTTTACGCTCAATGACAATAAACAATTTTTTTTTATTTCACACACACCTAAGTAATAACCTTATGTGAACCTGTACCCTAAAATTGGTAGAGAAGCAAAATTGGTAGGACACAAAAAGAATTACAAGACAAAAAGTGGTTAAAATAGACACAGGACAGTACATCTATAGGAATTATAGTAAAACAAATAATGAGATTTAAAAAAAATAAAAATTGCTTAATGTTCTTAATTATTTAAAATTAATACCACTAAAAATTCGAAGTTAAAGTAGTTTTAAATTGTTTAAATAAAAAATTAGTATTCTTGTAAATTGTCATATAGTCAGAGATTGGCGCTGACCTTATTACCGCACGGTTTATGGATCGAGACCCAATGTGGGAAGTCTTTCTTATCAATATGGCTGAGAATTTTTCATGTTATTTAAGGAAAATTTGGTATGAAATTTTTTACCATTATTTTGTTTCGTTTCAATTCAGCTCAGAGTTCGTGGTTAACATTCCTATTTTTTTATTATCTTGGGAAAAATTTTGTATCAAATTTGGGTTGCATGACAACTTTTTCGAAGACTATTGTAAAATCAACATACGGTTATAAAAGTGTTTTATCACAAAAGATCGGAAAATCGAATGGGGAATACTAAAAATAATAATTTCATTACTTAAGACACCTTAATAATCAGTACTATTCTAAAGAAACTGAAAATCCAAACCAAACGAAATCATCTAAATTAAACGTGCGTTTAGAAACACATTTTTTTGCAATGATATCCTGGGTATAATAGTTTACTACGGTAATTGCCACGTATTAACGAAAATTAAAATATAAAAGTTGGAAGTACTTTTGAATTCTGTTGAATACAACCATTGCAAAGCTCGAGCTTGCCATAACGCTTTGTTATAATAATGGAGAATTAAATTAAATAACAATAAAAAGGAGATAAAGAGAAGTGATGAAGTACTTACTATAATAAATAATGCAAGATAGTTCTCGTACATTAAACTGATAAAAGATAAAATAATTAGTACAAACATAATACAGTGAAATCTTTTCAGAGAATCTAGTTTCTTTAAAAATTGCTTTGCTTCGGGAATATTACAAATGATAGAGAACTTCTTAAAGCCAATATAAATAGTCAATCTGCAATATAAATAATAAAAAATAATGTATAAGAATTGTGTTAATATAATTGTTCAAACCAACGGCTAGCTTGTAAACATTGTATGTTCCCATGAATGAGGGGTATGGATGTTAGTCACAATAATCTAATATACAGACTAAAAATAACAATAAAAAATTTCGTGTTTTATGGAATAAAATACGTATATACAAACATAATATATTTATTCAAAGTAATTGCGTTCTCACTTTTATACTACTTTTCCACTCGTATCTAACGTATTTTTTTAACTGTCTGTCCTTCACCTTCTACGTTCACATATCAAACCAATTTTTTTCTTGAATCTCTTAAAATACAGGGATTGAATTCTCTGCTTCGTTATTTTGTGTTGACCAATTCATTACGAACTTCACTAAGAAGAATGTGAAAACGGATGACGGTTTAGCACAGATAATTATCTTTAATTGCTACGAAACACTCGCGTCCAGTTTCCAATGCACTGACTGAAATGTAGATGATTATTAAACGACTCATGTTACGTGTTTACTCGGCCACAGATGTATCTATCACACATACCCAGAAATATTTCTTGTTCCTTACTCTTGTTAGAGAAATCACTTAGCAGACCTAATATCAATCATGTTATGTTAAATGAAAGTGGAAGACGGAACCGGGAATCTAACCCGGGACAACCAGCTTAACGCGCTGGTTGTCCCGGGTTACCTTTATTTTACTGCGCTGTCCCGTTTGTTTTTCGGTAGTGTAATGGTAGGTGGTACCGTATCAGCGCGTTAAACTGGATTTCCCGAGTTTGATTCTTTGTCCCGTCTCCCATTTTCATTCACCAAAACATGATTAATCTGTTACCTAGCGGAAAACCACAATTTAAGAGATTTATGTATGTTTTTGAAGACCTAATATCATGGATTTAACATTGTAAGGAAAAAAGAGATCTAATATTTTCAATGAATATTATAGACCCTTGATCTCTCTTTTTGCAGTGCAGCCTTAGTGAAGCCCCAGGTGACGACAATCTCGAGAACTCGACTCTAGTAATCGAAGTAGCTTCTTCAATTGTGACGTAGTGTTTAAGTCAACGTAGCAAGTAGATGAACAAATTAACGAACAGTATTTTTCAGGACCGGGTTGGTTGTCGTCCAGTCTGATTTGGTGGTAAGAATCGAAACTGGAGAGGATGAGGATAGAGTTGCTAAGATGGCAGTTTTTTTTCTTTTTTCTCTCTTAATTCTAGCCCATTTTGCAACCTTGATTACAACATAGTCATTTCAGGTTTCGCTTTCTATTTATTTTTCTATATGTCTTGTTACCTTTAGGCAGCATCATGTAAATGGCAGTTGTTTTCCGTGTCATGTAAATTAATAAACTAAATTTAATAACCGATGACTTAAGTTCCTGGAAAAAATAATGTATTATACTTTAATCACGAGAGACACATGGAAATAAGTGAAACAATATATAGTTTGTAGCTAATAATCCATGACTCACTTCCGATAACTTTTCTGCAGTGGTAAAAAATTATTCATTCAATAGCAAAAAATGATCTCGATTTTTGTTCTAAACGACCCTCAAATATTTTC
>NNCF01126385.1:492973-518045 GCA_002313205.1 Laupala kohalensis | reverse complement strand
TATATATATATATATATATATATATATATATATATATATATATATATATATATATATATATATATATATATATATATATATATATATATATGAAACATTAGTAACTTTCAATGTTTCTTTCTATGTCGATAAATCAGTTCCAGTTTTAAAATATTTTCTGCCAACAATTTATGACATCACAAAGAAAGCAACATTCTGGGTTACACGACAGACATTGGAGTGAGTTGAATATATTATTTTTAATTTTCTTCTTGAAATGTTAGAGTAAATTAGAAATGTGAATTTGGTATTCACGCAGAGTATATTCCCAAATATTCAGGTACAATATGTAATACAAAACTTCTATTACTATATGAACTGTATGTTGCGCTCAAAATATTAAATCTACGTTAAAATATCTAGGAGGCGCAAGAAACTTGATATATTCGTTTTTCTGAGATTTTAATACTCTAATAATTTTTGCACCAAGATTCGTTGTTTATTTTTACAATAGGTTTACATGTTATTCCTCTTTGAGTTTCTAATTCTTTGGAAGATCTAGACTTTTTACCATCTAGTTTTTGTGTCAAGGCACACTGTACATTACGTGTTTTTTTCTCACTCGCAAAACTAGACCACACACTTTAATCTCTATGCTAAACAGAGCGACAGAGCGACGCCGACAAAAAGCACATGTTCACTACGCTAACCACAAGCGGTACAAGCCAACTTTGCATAATGGGCACCGTCCTCAAAGACCAATAATTCCAGGCTTTGTCTTTAATTGCTCACGTTTGCATGAAATATTTGTCCTTTGTGACGTTTCTCCTGCTCTGCATCTTCGACCTACTAATAACCACTGTTCCATCTTGAATGTTCCTCCATCATTGGTTCTGACTTACGTGACATAAAACTAGTAACTAGTAGTTTATGTTCGGAGCTTGAACGTCACCCATACTTTCACACTAAGCACTTTTTTCGAAAAAAACTCTCTACGTCAGTGATGTTGGTCTTCAAAACGATCTTTCCTTCTTCTAAGAATAGAATGGAATATATATGTTATATTGAAAGTCCGAAAACAGGAAAATAACTTGGATTTACTGGTAAATCCTAGCATGTAAAATTGCGAGCTGGTAAAAGTCGGAAATTTTTTGAAATTGCGCTTATTTCGGATTTTTACCAAAGTACCTTGGTAAAGGTTGACATTGTTTAGTATTAACACTTTACTGCTGCAAATACATGGATAAGTACATGTTATGTGCGTAAAATTTTCGATTTTCTTTTTCTAATATTTCTGATAATAACACGCAAGTCTAATCCAAATCAGTGTGTTGAGGAAGCCTGCGCTATTGACATACTATAAAAACCTAAATGCTAGTTAGATTAGTTTAGAATAATAATACCTATTACAGTTAGCATCAACCTATATGAAGAAATAAGAATTGAACTGTTAAAACCTCAAATTTGTGAAATAAAAATAGTTTGAAGGAATTACAAACCTTAACGTATGAGTTAATAAAGATTTTTTGAGTAAATAAATGGATTAAGTAAGCTCACTGATTAAAGTGTATTATGAATTCTAACAATTGATTGTGTTGAATGTCAGCATTTAACTATCTTAATAAAGGGTTAAAATCAACTCTATTTCAGACGTTCTTTGGTCTTTGTAAAGTCGGCGCCAAGACATTCCATCAATTTGTGAAATATTAATATTTCTTTGCATTTTCCAAGCCGGATACTGTTAAGAAGATTACAGAAAGTGGCCGGTCGGCGCTAAGACGGAAGTGCGACGAACTTGGGACCCACCCTAAGCCTCTTCAGTTATTGAGGTATTGTTTGAAAGGACACCTTTCACTTTTAAGGAAGGTACAATTGTATTCGGAGAATGCGGCCTGCGAGGTTGACCCAGCGATGTTCACTGGAATTTAGGTGTACCTAAAGAAAAGAAGAATTCTAAGAAGTAATGAATGAAGTACGTGCCGAATATAGAACAACGAAAAAGGTGTTTACGAGCGCCTAGGTGACGCCCTTGGCGGCTCGTCCTCTATGGCGCAGTCTCGGCGTTCGTAGAATTAAAAGGGGTGGACAAGAAGAATATTTGCAAGGTGTGGTGGCGAAGGCGTGGTTATTTGCTGATCACGTGACTTCTTGTACTGTATATATTGGGAGTGAAGATTTTTGGGGACTCTTACGTGGGAGGAGAGTTCGCCTGCACAGAGATGTGACGGGGCTAGGCTAGGTCTTGGAGATCAGATGTTCGTTAGGCTGCTGCGGTAGTCTTAATGAAGTCATTACTAGTTGCGAGGGTCGTAACTTGTATCAGTTAGTTGTTGGGGAAAACAACTTATAATTTTGAAGGTTCATATAACCTGAGGGTTTTTACTATTTAGTTGTCTTCAATTAAATTTAACCAAGTGTAATTAATGCTTTCCGACAGCATTACTTGTGTAATAACAGAGTATTAAATGTATTAATGATTTTGGGAGTTTGTCTCTGTTGTAAATTCAGATTTCTAGTTAATTTGTAATAAATCATTATTTATTGTTATTACACGTGTGTTTGATTGCCTGGGAAACTGGGCTGGTGGCAGCGAAGAAAACTGCCATAGGGATTATAGTATTTATGTGGATCCCGCTTCTACCAAAGAAATACTAACATCGCATCAGGGCTTGAGGTGTGATGCTACAGTCTTATACCTACTCACAATAGCACTTACGACATAGTTGTTACACAAGACAATCTGTAAGCAGATTCACTGATATATTACAGCAGTCCTTTAACACTTGAGTATTACTATTTACAGGGTGATTCAGAATTCTTATTACACAGTTATACGTGTTGTAGAGGCGACTCTGGACAGCAATATTTGGTAATAAACCCATGTCCGGAAATGCACTGTTTGGAAGATAAACGACTTTGAAATAACGTCAAAAGATACGCTGCACGTGCATCAACCAACTCGTACCTGCGTGAACTACAAAGCGTATGCTCGTAGTGGTGACCACGAGTTTCTTTGCACAAAGTGTACTTGCAAATAATGTTCACATACACATAGTCCAAAAGTCCTGGAGTGTCTTGAATTACCTCCGCTGCAGCCATTATACAGGCAAGGAGATCGTCCTGTGCCTCCACAGTGGTCTCGTAAACAATACTCTTCATGTAGCCAATAGGAAAAAGTCGAGAGGTATTAAATCGGGCAATCATGGTGGCCAATGAATCGGTCTACCGCGACCTATCCACCTGACCCCGAATGTTTGGTGAAGGTCCCGTGACAAGTGGGCTGGCGCGCCAACATGATGGAACCACATCGTCCGACGGATATGCAATGGCACATCCTCCAAATGCTGCACCAGTACGTATTGCAGGAAGGTCCAGTAGTTGTGATCTGTTAGACTGGGTGATAGAATTCATCGGCCAATCAGATGACCTTGGATAATACCAACCCACACATTACTACCGAAACGATGTTCAAATCGATGGGTATGGGTGGCATGAGGGTTTTCCTCATCCCAAATGTGACTGTTACGGTGTCATAATAACGGTTAAGCAGAACTTCGTTTGTGAAATACGCTTCATCTGTAAAAAGAATGATCAGAGGAAAGTCTGGATCGTCGACACAATGGTGTTGGAACCACGCGCAGTAATCGGTTCGTGGCGCAAAATCAGCTGTACCCAATGCCTGCACCCTCTGGAGGTGGTATGGGTGAAGTTGTTGTTCATGGAGAACTCGCCAGACGCAGCTCTGGGATACATCCACGACACCTGCGATGTTGCGGGTATTCGTAGACGGGTTCTGGTCGACCAGTTGGAGAACTTCCTCTTCCACGTCAATAGTGTGGGGCGTTCGGTCACGACCACAATCGGGTCTATAAGCCTTGAAGGTTTCGGTTTCACGAAAACGTTGTTCCAATCTTGCAGAAATGGCATGTGATTGACGGCCACAACCCGAAAATCGTTCGTGATACAGGTGTGGTGCTAATCGACCATTTCGTCCACTTTCACCGTAGATGAGCAACATGTCGGTGTACTCGGAAAACGTGTACTCCGCCATTTTCTAATGCACCATCTTTCTCGATCGCTCAGTGGCAACTGATGTACATGCGCAACAATTCATTGGATTGTTTTGTGATAACATGTGACATGGCGTCACACAACACATCACGTGATACGAGGCACCGTTCTCTGTCAATGTGCATTGCCTTCTATCGTTCAAAGTCGTTTTATCATCCAAACGGCACATTTCCGGACATGGGTTTATTACCAAATATTGCTGTTCTGAGTCCCCTCTACAACACGTATAACTGTGTAATAAGAATTCTGACTCACTCTGTATATTTGAGTTGTCTAGAATCAAAACATGACATCTTCGACAACATTTTTCAGGAAACAAAAGAAACTGAATAAGTCCTTGGTATAAACACTTTTTCTATGCAAGCTTCATGTGATGTAATCAAGTGTTTACCAAATAGTTGAAAGTTCATCTTATTTTGTTACATTTATAACGGTGTACAAATTTTTTATTTTGGATACGTCATATTTTGGTTTAAAACTTGACGTATCTTATTTTGAAAATAGTAAGTTGATGTGTCTCCTTGTCTAGATTTGAAACCAACCATTCGCTTCAGCATTTAATTCAGCATGATGCATCTTCTTTAGAAGTTGTTGTTTCCCCTTGTATAGAGGGCACTCACAACTTGTATAATCAGCTGGATCTCAATATGAGTTTCTAAAATTGTGTACAGCAATTCTGTGACTTTTGACAGAACTTTTGGCATTATGTCCATACTATTCATAGAAATAATTTTTTCGCTATCGAGCTTCAAGAGATAATTCATAATTTTTATTTCCATGTTTATTCCCTGGTTATGTAGTCTCTTAGTAAAAACCCTTCACCTTAGAAAAGAACAAAAATTAATTTTGTCTGAAATGAGACGATGTTAGACCTCTCTTTTTCAGCACAAAAAATCCAACTCTATTTAAGCAATCGATTGGAAAGTATCACTGGAAAAACATCTCAATGGTGTAGTATGTCGCGAAAATTATGTGTGTTTATGAATTAAATTGTTTTTTTGTTTTTTACAAAAGTACTGACAAAAGTACCTTATCTGAGCCCGCGGGCCATTTTCTATACACTTTCGAACGATTGGCACAGCATGGGGTTTGAACAAAATGTTGACCGACAAACAAAATTAATGGGCCATATTTCTTTTTATGTTTTGTAATAAATACGGGGGAAAAGTCTGACAAAGGTTGAGAAACATACAAGTACATAAAGAATGTAAATTTCGCAAGAAAAAAGAAGTGGTTTAGTCCATCGAAGTGGTTGATACAGGACATGGGAACATCGCAGTATATATGCACATAATATGGAAGGCGGAAGGAAAGAAATGTATTTGTAATGAGGATGATGAAACACGAGGTCATATCCTCTGGTATTGTCGGATATATGGACAAGAAAGAGGGTGGTATATAAAGTATTATGGCCAATATGATGCCATCAATAAGAAAGAACTGGGATCATTATTGGAAAATGAAGGTAAATATTTATTGTTTGAGAAATATGTGAATAAAACAGGACCAATTAAGTGTTCAATAGAGAGTTGAATAATAAGCACATAGAAATGAAACACACTGGAAATGAGACAGTTGAATAATAAGCACATAGAAATGACACAAAACACAATTTTTTTTAAATTGCAACAAAAGGACATTGGTTAGAAATTATTTGAATGACTAGATAGCTGTGCACACATCCTCGAGGTGGACTAACCCGTGAGGAGCAGCGAAATATAATGTATGTTAAGTGAGAATGTACTAACAAGGACCTCGTATTGCGTCAGCTACACAGACGAGGTGACCGTTAAGGTATAAATAAATGAAAGAAAATAGCTTTTTGTAACGCGATATTTTGATTCTCATTAAAAATATATTATTTAAAGCTGGAAAAATTAAATAGTGTAGTTCTTTATTTTTAAAAATTATTTTTTAATATGCAGTAATAAACTATTATCATATTGTAATGCTTGACGGGGTAATTTCGAAAACAATTTTATTTTCTCTCTCACCGGATCTGCCACGTCAAATATTAATTCTGATAGCGTAGAGTTTATGCATCTCAAACGCTTGAATAAAAATTTGATGTAAAATATATTATAACTTGCGGGCTGTAAAAAGAAGTTTCGCGGACCGTTTATGGGTCCCGGGTCGCCAGTTGGAGAGAGCTACTGTAGATACTTCAGAAATACAACCATTCGTCAAATATCTTGGAACTTTAATGAATTTAAATTCACATCCCCCTGCACCTTTTTCAAAATTATTTTTAAACAGTTTTATGCATATTTTAATTTTTTGATTTCGAATTATCAAGTAGATTTATGTAAATTTAGTGTTCGTAGCACAATTTTGCAGATGTATATTAACTGGGAAAATTCAGTTTATACCAACAAAGTATTCATGAATAACCAAAGTTATTTTCAAAGACATGAAATCAAAATCCGTTGACCTAACGCAAAAGATGTTTTTCTTTGGTAGCGAACTAGAAGAGAGACAATCACGCTGTCAATGCATCGTTTACGTCGTCACCGTCTCATTCTCTCTTCGAACTCATTTTGAGGATTCTTGTATCGTGTTCGGTAAAATACTTCAGAAGTGTTTTCCTTCCAATTGTGACCCAGCTCTCCGACGTGTAATTATCTCAACAGCAGGATACTACTCGCGTCTTGTGATCAATATGACGTTTCTTTGTGACTTTTTAATTGAATAAAGAGATCGTGTTGTCGTCTTACTCTTGGATAAAAGAGTCTAATTTTGTATATTTTAGGTTAATTAGAGATTCAGATTCTTCCTTTTCATGAAATGTGTTGTACTAAGAAGGAGGAAAAAACAATGCTCATCCAACATTGATCAAGGAAGGAAAACTTGTCTTTGAAATTGGTATCGCCTTCGGTTAGAAATGTTGGCTCCAAAGGAAGGAGGAATTAATAATTTATCAATTCAGAGAATCGCTCTATCCGAAATTTGGAATGCTCTTTAATAGAAAAAGAAAATATAAACATTATTACAACTAAATTGTATACTCTTAACTACCCGAAAAAAATCTCTAATAAATGTGATTTAATGGATTAATGTGTATACTTGTTTACAACATATAAAAAATGAGAGTAACTTTATGCACAAAAATTCAATTGGACACTGTTTACTTTTTTATTATTTCGTCTTTCATTGTGTTTGTCCAAGCGTGCAAACATATTTGGTGAAACCCTTAATAAATAATAGTGTCTGGCAGATAATTACTTTCCTTCGAAATTACTTTCCTCCAAAACAAGTTAACCTCAAATGCGTCAGAAAATTTTCCACGTATTGTAAGGACTGCATCCTTAATTTAAACCCCTATTACACTCGTTGGGATACCTGGGCGCAATGCCACGCCTTCAAATCACGCCTGGGATCTTTGAACAAGCCGCGACCGCCGTCTTCCAAACAAGACTCGTCTCCGCACCAAACACACCGAATCCTCTACCGCCTCTTTTTCCACAGCTGTTCGTTTTGCGCGTCCGCTTTGCCGCCTTCCCACGAAACGTCATGCTCATTCGCGGAATACGCGTATGCTGAACATGTGCGTGTGGAGACGAATTGCATAGATGCGACAGCGATGACGTGTCAAAGACGCATCCAACGCGCTCGCTGGTTCGTTCGCACGCGCGCTACGGCACATGGCGGAAGGTCAGTGCTCCGAACGAAAATAACTCAACTCCGACAAAGTGGACGGGTTAGGGAAATACGGAGAGCCTGAGGGAATTGCGAGGCTGTCTCCTTTCGCGGAGTTCTTCGGTTAGGTTGGCTGCGTTCAGTTAAACGATGGTTTCACTTGTGCTCAAAATGGAATGCTAAGGCTTCCCTTCACGCCTGTAAATACATTTCTGTTCACGCCTGTAAATACATTTTAAGGTACAGTTTCTTACGAAAACTTCCTTTTCTGTTTATCAAAAATGTTGTTCATATTTCTTGTGCATTTTCATTCTAAATATTGAATTTTATGTTTTTAATTTTTTTTCTGCATTTTTGTGGGGTATCTTCCTTTAGGAACATTGATATAAATTTTTCTATGATAACTATCACACGTATTATTCGCTGCTATGCATGCAATTTCGTCATCAAATTTTTGCATTTAAAATTTTTTTCGTAAATATATCTCAAGTATTCTTTTCCGTGATGTAATAATAGTTTTCTTTTGCAAATTAAGAATATGATTCCCTAAATTATTTGGTTAAGTCTTATAAAATGCGATTGTTTGTTTATTTTTGTTATTGTTCAAATCTTCCATGTGTTTCCTCATTTCCTCTGGATATCTTCTCTTCCTGCCTTCCTCCACGTGCTTCCTCCGCGTCCGTTTGCCATCTCGTGGTCGGTCTGCGGCGGTGCAACCTCCGCTAGCGTGTCAGAAGAGCTCTTCGCAACGTCTGAAGATGCCGCTCTGCCTCCCACCGCCTCCATCACCGCCCGCGCCCGGGGCTTCCACCGCTGCCTCACTGTGTCGGCACGTCCGTCGTTCGGACACCGGCCCACACTTCCCACCACCCCTCTTCGCAGCCCGGCTCCCTAACACCACTAGTACCGCGGCTTCAATTAGGCAGAGGATGACCAAAGCCCGACCACACCGGCCACACGCGGCTCTCTCGGCAGCCCGCCCCGACGCGTCTCATGTCGTGACAGGAGTGTCCAATTACTGGTCTCGTATCCCAGACGTGACGGAAAAACGTCGGGTCATTAATTTTAACCGGTTTCAGACATGCGTCCAGGGCTATTTTGGGGCGGCTAAATTTGTTTCTGAACCGGAGGTCTGGGATGTTTGGGAGGGAGAGATGACGACGGTCTCCCATCCTCAAGTCGTACGGAGAACGTGTGAATGTTCTCGGATAACGTACAGGAAGTACGGGCGGACGTTGTGGTTTGCTTGTTATCGGCGCCGCGTAATGATCCCCTGTTAGGAGTTGCCGGGAGCTCTCTTTAAGAACACAGGATCCGCCTGAGTTACTCTGCAGATTGAGGAGATGGTTGCCGAGAGTTTTTTTCTCGATCAATCTTCAATATCGAAACGCGCTACGTCCTTTTATATCGAACCGATGGCTCGTATTAGTCTGTTCTAATTTGAAGAATAAGATTAGCGAAGTACTTTGAGGGAAAGCGTTTCGTGTTTGATCCTGTTCAAAGAATGATTTGTGTTGGGTGATTTTTCTTGTGACTTGTTCGGTGAGGCAATACATGCGTAGTTCATGTCTTTTATTTTTCGTGTTTCATGAATGTAGGGGGTGGTGATTGATTTGATAGACTTTTACAGCGAGCAACCATCTCACTTCGGAAATACTCGATGATAAATCTCTTCCTTTTTTTTACACTTCTATCTTCATCTGTTCCTTTGTATTTAATATAGTATTTTCATGCAACTATTTATTTTGTCTACTCTTGAGAGGATAATATATAGGTGAACATTCATCATATTATTATTAACCACTCACAATTAATCGTTATTATAACAGACCATAAATATTTCAGTTCCTCACAATATTTTATTATGATTATCGAATTGATGATCGATATTATGATCAGTATCGATTATTATGATCAATACGAACTGATGGGAAATCTTAAATATGTCGGTATTATGATCAGTATCGATTATGATCAATACAAACTGTTGGGAAATCTTAAATATGAAGGTGGTGTTAAATTTTTTAAATTAATGTAATGTTTCTTTAATTTCTTGCTTATCCTTTTCTTTTCTATGAATACATTTTAGTTCAAGAACTTTCATTTCTTTTCGTAAGACTTGAGTTTCAAAAACATATTGCACACTAACTCTGATATATCTATTTGTATTCATTTGTTAAATTTTTCTTGCATTACTTAATGTATTTATTCCTAAATTTCATTTCAAAATGAATATTTTACTTCCTCATTACTTTCAAATTTAATTTCACCCACACGATGATTGACTATATTAAATATCTATAGTATATATATTAGAACAGAAATTGCAAAAAAAATCAATAATTACTGTAGACAACACTGGTTTTTAGAGGTCACACAAAAAATGTTATATATCTAAGCAAATACGTTTGTTAAGTTGCCTATCTTTGAGATATTTTTCAACTTCCCTGTCAAAAGTGAGTATTGTGCAAATTTGAGGGTAGGAATAAGTTACGTTGTTTTCTTTGAATACAACTGATAAACATGATGATGACCTACATCATTTTCTTAATATTTAATTATTTATAAATTTGATGCCGGAGTATTGAACGTAAATAAATTATACAAAAATTAAACGATCTAATTAGAGGACTCAAAAACTATTATTCACTACTAATCGTTACAATAGATATAATAAAGTCGAGATTACCATTCATCGTCTGGCTCTTCGATGAACATGCGGAAGGAAAATATACCCGTAGTAAACTTTTATAAAAAAGAAAACCAACAACGGATGAATACGTACATTTAAATTATGTACTTTAATGCTCCCAAAATGAAAATAAATTTATTGTATTTGTGACCTCAAATATATACTCAAAAAGATATCCAAATAAGCACTTAGTTCATCCTTTCGTGCTAGAAAAACATGTTACTGCACTGAAATCTTTTATTCTGTTTTACCGTTACAAGAAATTATTTCATTCTTTTAAACTTTTTCAAAGAAACTTAAATTCGTATGTGCACGGACATAGCTAAAAATAATCGCATTAGAATAGGTTGAAATTTTGAAACTTGTGCTCGGGATGTAATATTTCACCAATGATTACGTGAAGAAAGTATTGTTTCATCAACGTTATTTAGCTCCATCAGTAAAACTGTGATTTTAGGTAATTATTACGTACTACTAACGCGATACTGTAGTAGACAACACAAGCATATTACGACAACACAGCAGGAAGGAATATCAAGTAATATTTAATAACTATTAAATGCTACAGCAAAACCTCTGTTGAGCTATCGACGCGATTACAGAAGACAGAAAACGAATGTGTAATTTAGTATTACTTAATATTAAATTCTTTTAACAAGGTTTCCGTTATTTATTGCCCTTCCTATTACGGTATCCTTTATTTTGATTTATGTTATTTTGTAAATTATTATTTTGTGGATCATTCATTTTCTCAATGTATTTGAGTTTTGTATCGTAGATTAATAGTGTCTAATTGGCTTCGTCATGTAAGGGCATGTTTGTGATGCAAAATATTTAGAGTAAAATGGAATGTTGTAAGAGCAGGAACGCATTATAGCCTCGGCAATTTTCATAGAAATCAATATTTTCCCCTAATAAATTTTCTCGTAATATTTCATACGTCATAATGGAACATAAAGAACCAAACTTGAAGAGACGTAAGTGAAAACTGTGGAAAACTCAGCAGACGAAGCAATCTCCAGATGAAGTAGAATATACACGCCATCGAGGGGCGTCGATAGGAAAGATGTGGTGAAGCGGCGGCGGCCTTTTCAAAACAAACTGCGAGCTACACAATAATTTCAACAACGCCGCCGCCCTAGTCGTCGACGCCGCCACCTCCGCGCGCCGCGGGGCCAGTGATGGCGGCGGTGGAGGTGGTTGCGGTGCAGTAATCAGCAGTAATTACTGCCGCCGGCACGCACCTGCGGACGCAGGCTTGCCAACACCTCGCCTTTGCAAACAGTGACCATCGCCGCCCTCGGGAGTCGTAGAATAAGAACAAATGTGGACGAGATGAATAGAAATGATTTCCAATTCTTTGCTGTAATTTATTTTATACACATGTTCTGCATTCGATTATGTCCTTCTAGCACTAAATATTGATTTAATTTTTATCTTAAATTCAGTTTATGCTTCCCTAGGTCTTTCATCATGTCATAGGTAATCAGTCTAATGTGGTTTTCGTTATATTCTTTTGAGATAACCAGCAATATACCCGTTCTTCGTACAGGGGAATAACTGAGATTATATTTTGGAGTAAGCTTCAATCCTTTCGGTCTCGTCACTGAGAGACTGATAACTATGAAAACTTAAAAAGTCGATAAAAAATCTAATTTAAATTTCAAAACAATTCTAAGGTTCACAATGACCAAACCGAAATAACAAGTGTGCCAAATTTTGAAGTATTCTGTGGTTACAAAGTTATGTTTTACATGAAATTTTCGCACGCTCCATTTATGCCTCTACATCAGCGATGTAAGTGTTTAAGTTAACTTAAATTTAGATATGATAATAAAAAAAGGATTCGAAGATATCGTCTACTCCGTCGTGGTAGATTATTCAACAAAAATCTTTTTCACTCGCTTAGCGAGCATCATCAGTGCTCAGAAATAGACAGAATGTAGAATAAAAATTTTAAAAACGAATAACATTGGCATAAAGTTTAAATATATTTTAAAAATGAAATAAGGTGAATTTTTATTTATCTTTCTATTAGCTATCATGGGTATTTAAATTTCACTTTTCTAGATGGAGGACCTTTTTGCGGACCAATTAGCTCCTCCTTAATTACCAAGATCTCATCTCCGTCACCTCCATAGCTACGTAACCCCCACCAGCATTGCCACCGAGCGCACCCACGTCACTCTGAGGTGTGAGCGCTTGCTTCTAACCGCAGCTCATTTGAATTTGAAATGACACACCGCCACCGTCAACTCTTTCACCTCCGCCGCTCCCCCCCTCCCCTTCCACTCCTCTCTGTCAAACCACGCTTTAATTAAACAACAAACATGAGCCAGGCACTCCGACACTCTCCCCCTCACCCCGTCTCCTGTTCCTTGTGACATTGACTGCCACTGCTTTGCACAAATAACGGACTCTGGATATTAATTTTCTGGACCAAGGATAACTACAATGTGCGTGAAATGTATTCGTATCGTGCGTAAAATGTTCTTCTTACGTTTTATTTTTCGTATTCGTTTTTACGGAGGGTCGTGTTCATATTGGTTAGACAATGAGTTTTTGATTTGGCAGGTTTTTCAGATGGGATGATATTCATTAGGATGATTATGGAGGGGTGTTTGGGTGACATGGATGGAATTCTTTCTACAACCATGTAAACTTTGCTCGAAATAGAAACCTGCCGCTTTTTGAATAGGAATTCTCACACATAACTAGATTGACTGTGGCAATGTAATCCTGTTTTGAAAAATACGCGGAGAATGGGTGTGATTGCATAAGTCAATGATTTTTTCATTAATTCCTTCCTATGAATATGATAGACACACTCCGTGATTCGTTTCAAAAACACGCACGCAGATGCATCCTTATTCTCATTCGTTTCTTGTATAACGATATCAATGAGTCTGCGAACTAAAAACCAAATGTTTAGGTAATTTGTATTTAACAGTCATGAAGGTGCTGGGATTAGAGCATGACATGCATGAAGATGCTGGATTTAGAACTTGATCGCCATTTTATGTATGATTGGTGTTTATCTCCTTGAAGAAAGTTTGGTTATGTGTGGATAATGTATTTAGGTTTTTAATTGAGCCCTGACGGAAATAAACAGTCGAAACGTTGGTGTAATTATATGTATTTTTTCTGACCAAATTGTCATAATTCTATTCCTAAACAATATCACTCCATAAAACCAGTTCGTCAGTTGAATGTGGTTTCGATAGAACGCGTACCATTTTGTGAGTATAATGTAACAATGAGGAAAGTTCAGTGACAACGCATTTTTCTGAGCTCTAGTATGTACTAATGGTGGAACGGATAATGTATAAGATTAAACCACCGACTAAAAATGAACGAGGTGACAATTCTTTTTTGCTATGTGTGCAACCAACTGCAGCTGCAACCAATAAACATTAGAAAAGAGATTCAATATCCTGCCTTCGTAAAAGACTTAAGTAGTACGTATTCTGGTACGTGTTTTGTTATCACAGTTCAGTATTGCACTGAAATAGAAGACAAATATTACTATGTGGGATTATTTACATTATCTCAGTGCATTTTATTTTTGGGTAGAAAATATTCCTTTACTGAGAAGATAAAGTTCTAATGTCTGAACTGTTTTGTACCTAAAACATTCGTGAGACCTCTCTAGCTGTTAGTGATTTGATGTCGCATGTTCTTACTTATATGATACTAATACAATTTCCGGATGATAAATGTGATGTAAAATAATAATAATAATAATAATAATAATAATATGAATTTATTCCGTTTTAAATATATAACTTACAAAATACTAAATGGAATATACGATAGCCGCAACTGCCAGTATACGCGGTTAACTAAAGAAAACATGTATAACAACATAATAATATAAACCACGTTAATGATAAAATTAACTTAAAATATTTGTTTTCAGCTCAAAATTGACAAAAAGTTACTTAAAATTTACAAATTACAAATTAGTATTAGGCCTACACATACAAATGCAATCGGATTTTTTACCACCAAAAACCTGTAAATGATGATTATATATATTGAACTCAATTAGATACATTCTCCAAGATCAATCTTTTCTCACAACTCGGTGTAGTGAACACAGTGAACACACAGTGTGCAATCTCACTTCATTTATGTTTTCATGGAAATACGGTCCTCAAAGTTTTCTCAGAGAAATGAGTAATGCAGTGAATAATATGAAACTACAAATCGCTTCGAAAATTAGTTTATTTATAACAAATTAGCTAATGACAGTTGCGGGAATGCATGATGAAGTCATGGTACACTAAAAATGTAATTTTTTTTGTAATTCATGATTGGTTGTGATTAGTGAAGGTCATTTCATTAAACTCTGGGAAACTCGACAAATTGCTGGCAAGGTTGCCAACTTATGTATAACCTCATCAATCAAAAAATTGGTACGTATCAATATTGTACTTAAAACATCACTGACTGATATCAAGGGTATAAAATAATAGCTCAACCTGTGAGAATACTTGACTCACTCGTTTAAAGAATTGAACATTTGAATGAAGTTACTAACATAAATCACATTTGTTCACACTATTTTAGCCCTTGTAAGGTTCATTTCTAATCCTCCTCCCTTTTCTGAAACTGTTACTGAACAATCGAACGACTGGTGTTTGGTTTCATAAAGTGTCACTTTTTTAGGAAGATGATCGACGAGTTCTGTTTTGTTGAAGGTTTTGTTCTCGGTTGTTCAATGAATGAAAATCTCTTCTTAACCACAAACAATTATTAAGTGAAGTCACATCCATAAAGGAAATTACCTTTTTTGTAGCTATAGAGATTCTTTGTTCTGTGGGACTGGTTTCCCACTTGTTTTTGTGAGTACATTTTTCATAATCGAAGTTCGAACGATGAGATCTGTTCTCACACTATTTGTCACGTATTCTGCGCTTCTTGTTTCAACAAGATTCCTCCTGCCGCCAGAGTTACCATATTTTCTGTGTTTGTCATTAATTATCGCCATGGCTACATATACACGTTTTGCCTCTGCATAAGTTTTCTCTGTTGGAGTCGTATTTGAATTAAAATTAGAATATGAATTATTGTCTTTGTTATGTGTTCATAAATAATAAAGGTTTCTAACATTTAATAGGATATATGAAATCAAGTGTAAACAATATTAAAATATATAAAAACAAATATGTACCATAGAAAAGAAAATTATTACATTAAAAAGTTTAATAAAAATATTTCAAATATTAATGAAAAAAGACTAGAAAAGTTTGGGTAAATGTTGGTTGGTGATGGAAGCTGGGTTTGGTAGATGCCATCCTCTCTCTCTTCCTCCCCCAGAAAAAAGGCAGGAGACAGCTACATGTAAGAAGTGCAGTACATGCAAAGATGTGAACTAAGTAGTCAATACCAACACTGTTCTGTATCATATGTATATAAAGTCATATATTAATTTTTATCAGAATAAAATCATATAGTTATCTCTGTCTAATATCACTGTAATACCATAGAAGGAGTAATAAGTTTTGATTAAACGGAATATATTCTTTGATTTAGAACTATTCTTGTTAATACTGTTGTACTAATACTTTTATGAATAACTTTTAATACTGTCCTTCGTCATCTA
Source organism: Laupala kohalensis (assembly GCA_002313205.1). Classification (NCBI taxonomy): domain Eukaryota; kingdom Metazoa; phylum Arthropoda; class Insecta; order Orthoptera; family Trigonidiidae; genus Laupala; species Laupala kohalensis. The sequence continues at coordinate 502,059 of NNCF01126385.1, read as the reverse complement.
TTTACGCTAAGCAGTTATCGTTATGAAAAACTGAATGCAGCTACTGTAAAACGGTTTACAAGAGGAGAAATGAGATTAATTGAAGAGTTGAAACCGAGTATGTCGCATAATCTTATTTTCGTGACTCCTACTCAAATTTTGATTTTTTCTGTCAAAATTAATTGTTTCTCTTCAAGACGCTCAAGTTTCCCACAATCATTTATAATTTAAATGATTGTGACAATATTGTCATATTGCATTGGCATCTGCAGGAGTTTAGTTTCTTCATTTTTGGAAAATTTCTGTTTTTTCGGGCAAGTCTGTACTCTAAGGGGCTACACTAACAGATTCAAATGTCCGTGGGAAAACTGTTTAAATTCATGGCAAAATGGAGTAAAAATTAGTTGTGACAATCATTAATCTAACTGACATGAATATACAATAAAGGTACCACCTTCCTTTTCTTTACTACTCTCATACCCCTATATGACAACCCGTTATCTCTGAAGTGTTTTTTGCCAGATAGAGCGATCATCTTGCGCAAGTGTTGACCATTGAAGATAAACTGAAACCACTTAAAATCATTTACAAGGATTCCTGACAGTTTAACGACACAATTTTTCCCATATATACAATTTATTTGCGTGAGGAAACTTGGAAAGATGTTTACAATTGCCAAAACACCGACGACAAATTCAATGTATTTATTTCAACACTCCCAAAACATTACAACTGTAGCTTCCCAATAAAACGCAAATTAACACAAAGAAATACAATAGATGGATCACCCAAGAGATAAGAATTTCTTCCAAAAACAAACGCCGTTTATATTATCTTTCAAATCTCTATAACCAACCACCCGAATTCCATGATTATTTCCGTAAATATAAGACTATTCTCTGAAAAGTAGTCTATGCAGCTAAAGTTATGGAAAATGACAGGCAGATATAAAAATCGAACAACCAGACCAAAACCATGTGGAATATTGTTAAAAATTACACATCACCTAAAAATTAGTAAGAAAACATTTCCCTACAAAACGATGACTAAATCATATCAAATCCATTTGACATTGCAAATTTGTTTAATTCTTATTTCTCAGAAGTAGGTAAAAACACTAATTCAATATCTCAAAGCCAATGTCCTCCGAATATATCCACCCACGTGCCCCATTCTATGTTCACTTCCGAAACTAACGCCAGTAAAATCATAAAAATCATAAGTTCATTTAAAAAAATTTCAACAAGAATAGATGATATACCCGAATTAATTTTTTAATTTTCGTCCCACGTTGTATTAAATCCACTCTTAACTATTAAGTTTTTTATCGGAAGGGGTGTTTTCTAACATATTTAAGAGAGCTAAAGTGAAACCTTTATACAAGAAAAGAAACAAACACAATGTTGGTAATTATCGACCCATTTCTCTTCTACCCACTTTCTCAAAAATCCTTGAAAAATTGTTAGATTTTTCTAGATTTCTAGTCTTCTAGATTTTCTATCAAAAAATAACATTCTCCATGACGATCAACACGGATTTCGGAAATCATTTTCAACCACTAGCACCATATTTTCTTTCTTAAATGATGTTACCACTTCTCTTTACCATGGAGAAAATCCTCAGGGTGTTTTTCTTGATTTATCTAAAGCACACGAAATTCTCCTTTCAAAATTACAAACTTTTGGCATTCGTGGATTTGTGCATCAGTGGCTGACTTCCTATTTAAAAGATAGATATCAACTGGTCGAAATATAATATACTAAAAATAAAGTACTTTAGCATTACCTTTCAGAAACAAAGCTACTTACTCGCGGAGTTCCCCAAAATCCAATTCTCGACCCTATAATTTTTCTGTTGTATGTGAACGACATGTTATCTTCCTCATCAGATTGCAAAATGGTTCTTTTTTCCGATGACACTAATCTACTATGTAAACACGTCAAAGATTTCAAAGTTTTCTCTAAACTTTCGGCTCGGTTCCATGCAAATCGCCTCATTGTAAACACTGACAAAGCAGTGTCTATGTCATTTCGCAATAGTATCACAAAATATTTTCCCCAGATTTCTCTTTCGTTAAACAATTAAAAACTGGTTCTAGACAATCTCAAATGGATTTCTCACGTTGACTATCTTATTAAGTAAATTGTGTTACGCATTACGACGCATTATTAATATATTTAGTCCACATATTTCCCGTTGCGTATATTTTGCAAATGTTCACTCATTCATACGGCGTCATTTTCTAGGGCAATTCCAAACTTTCAGAATTCGAAAGAGGATTGTTCGGATAATTTGTAAATCTCATCCCCGAATCTCTTGTAAACCTTTATTCAAGGAATTAAATCTTTTAATACCTCCCTGCATTTATATTTATGAAACTAACGTTTTTGTTAAGACCGAATTACTGAAGCACCCCTCTTATTTCATACAAAACAATTTTGTTAATGAACACAATACTCGCAATAGGAATAATTTTCATCGTCCTAGAGTGTCAACCTCTCTTTGACAAAAAGGGCCATATCATTCGGGAATTGTTCTATATAATTCCCTCCCCAAAAATATAAAAGATATTATTAAATTGGATCCGCGGATAAAAGCTACCTACTGCACCTGTGCTTCTTCGAGGTAAAAAATATTTTTATTTTAATAAGACTTAAATTCGTCTTGTATGTACTTTATAACGCCATAGCTGTAGTACATTCACAATAACCGATAACAATTTCAAAACTTTTCCTGCATGTTAGTATTGTCTTATTATTCATATAAATTTAGCTGAATATATACTCAACCCTGGCACGGTTGAGTACATTAACTCTGCAGCTTTATCCAGGACCGGTTTTTTCTTTGGTTTTCCTTCAGGTACAGACGGATTTTTTATAAAGACTTGCTAGGTTCTTGCCTAGGGACGGCATCAATTGAAATAATTATTAGCGAATTTAGTGTTATTTAATAGTTACGAATTATCAACAATACTTTCCAAATTATTTATACGTACTTGTGAAATTACATTTCTGTTTTATTAAATATAATATTTGTTAATACTATACCACGTGTCGAACTATTTATTGTCGTTAGGAGTATGTTGAAATAATAAATCCGCCTCTGCCTTATGGCCCTTGATCGGAATTGATGGGATGGTCCCTTGCTTGCTTCCGGAGAGTAAATTAGTTTATTGTCCTCCACTTGGTCTTACGCAGTTTGTAACTGCTTTTTGACAATAAAGTTTATTTATTATTATTTATTTGTTTCAAGAACTCACGAAATACCAGTAGAGGATCAACTACAGGAAGCTAGATTAGAACTCAAATCGAAACTTCCTACAACAGTTCCAATAAAATAAATTTACAAATGCACGACGCTACGTTAAACATTAAACACGCCGTGACTAAAATATCTTCACTGTTAAAGAATAAATAAAAAAGGTCTTATCCCAATTATCAGGCATTATCAGTACTATTAAATATCAGTACGAAAACTTGTTTGATATAAAGAATTTCCATTTGAGATGTCGCAAAAATTATGTCTACTATTTTGTGTAAGTGCTTTGTGTAAGTGAAAAGTGTTTTGTGTTGTGTTCAGTGATACAGTAAAGCATGCCTGCCAGTGGTACGTGATATGTTATACCCTTCCTATCCTGTATTATAGATTCTTAAAATTCAATTGGTCACAATGTAGGGAAATACGTGATTAAGCTTAGTTACAGGAATGCTTCCACACGAACTGATCTTCAAACTGCCCAACTGTTTGCCTAATGTTATAAAACAAATTACAAATAAAGAAACATTCAAAAAAAATGTTTGTTTCAACTATTCGTCTCCGAAATTTGCGGTTTATTCTCGCCACGATGGTGCGTGACATCATTTCGCTATCCATTGTTCTCACGCATCAATTTGTGAGAAACAGACAGTCGTAATGTATGTTTGGATTGATACCCCTGACTGCTATTCAATTGTTGTCCTCTGTGAAGTCTGTCAATTATTGAGGCTATGAAGTCTGTCCTGAATTTTGTTTTCGAAGTTTTCATTCTCACTTGAGAATTGTGTTTTCACCTCGATGAACTAGTTACTGCCTATACGATTAATGATGATCTCATTTTTTGATCAAATGTTTTTCATTTCAACCACGCTTAAGGAACGGTTCGTTCGAAAACTTACACATTTAATCAGCTTAGGATAGTTGCTTCAAGTAGGGCAGCTGCTTGCCAATTAGCATTACAAGAATTTGTTTGTTCAGTTTTTTAGAGTTTCTTGTTCATATCTCAAGTCAATATAATTCAGCTAACGTCATGTTATTTTCTTCTTTTCATTGTCTTTACATGGGTCCTAAAATATTTCCAAATATAGTCATGATGTTAAAAGAAAGATACAAAGTACAAGTAATTTAAAGTTAAGTGGAAGAAAGTATTAATAGTGTAAAAGTTTTTTTTTTTACATCTGATTTTTTTAATTTTCATTTATCTCTCTTCAAATGGATTTTGATAGGAAGACGACCAGGCAACTCCATGAACTCGACTACTAAATTAAAATAACACGAGTATGCGTTTAATATTATAATAAATTAAGTAATGGTTGTAATAAATTAAATAAAAAAATTTTAAAAATAATTTACTACATGTAAGGTGACTTGGGGTTTAATTTCGTAAACACTACACCAATATTTTCTATAATAAGTGATCACAGTAACAAGATGATATAAATTACGGGTATCCATTATTGGGTAAAGTGCTGCTTTTTAATTATAATTTACTTCGCGACGAATAATCACATATATTCTCGTTATTTCAAAGTCTCTGATACCACAGTTTATTTCAGTAAGCGATAATTATAGAATTATTTGAATTGTTTAACATTGTCGATGTGTTTTAAATTGTTGTCCAATATTCACATCGATTGACTACGTATATAGAACTCTGTTCATATCATTGCCAGTTAAAAATTTCTATTAGAAGGGAGGAGGTAGACTTCTCGTCAAAACAGTATTAATGTATTCATTAAATCATGGAAAAAATATATTTCAAAATATTTAAATGAGTCTAGTTTTTTAATTTCATGATGAATTCACAATGGTAAGATAAATAAAAAACATTTATTTATAATAAATTAGTGCGCTAGGGATGAGATTTTGTAGTCATCCTAACAAGTGTATACTAATAAGTGGGACCATTGTATCGAGAAAGAATGTAATGCGCAAAGGGTATGAAACATTTCATTTTTAAGATAAATAAACTTAATAGAAAATATAATAATAAGAAATAAAATCTCTATTCAGGTAAAAGTTTGAAGGTAAATACAGGTTAAAAACCTTAATAACAGTGGACTTCCCCGACGTTTATTGAGTTATGATTGGCGTCATCTATATTAAGGAAAGACAATTCCAATTCACTTTGTATTTTAAAACTAATTACAACTTAAATAGTACACAGTCAAAATGTTACATTACAATCTTTGTGCAGAAAATACCCTTTGTAACAATATCTCATTATTGGGAATTGAGATAAAAGTGAGAAAAAGGGATATTTACAAAGGTTACTGTTATATATATAACAATTTTGGTGGCTCGAAGGGCTCAGAACGTGCCTAACTATCAAGAGATTTCTTTTACTAATCTAGATAAACAGAAAGGGCTTTAATGACCTTGACGTTGGCGAGTCCCAAGGGGAGAGAGGGTCTAATAAATCCATCATTAGACTTAACACTAATCGTGAAGGGATAGTAACTGAATCTTATTTTATATTGCATTTTATTGTTCATCGAAGTTATTTCACCCTAATTTTAAGCAAACCCACCACTAAATATGAAAATCAGCATTTGCCATCTTCGTAGAGGTATATCATGTTGCTATAGATTATACGAATGTTTGTATCCACATTCACAAAGCTCATCATTTAACATTTCTCACCCTACTGTTCTTATATCTTCATAGACATATTTCATCATTCAGTAAGTTAAATGATTCATTAGTGCATGAGACTTTTTACACTGTAGAAAGCTAAAGAAGTCTGTGAGAAGAATCACACAAAGATAATGGAATGGCATCAAAATATATGATGAGTTAAGAACTTATCTTTTTAGACTTCTGACGTACCACTTAGACCATTTATCTTATGTGAGCGTGAATACTAAGCTGTTATTTATTTTGTAGAGCTCGTGGTATGACGACTCATTCCCAAGAGATATTATCTTACGTTGAATAGAGTTTGCTCGAAGATATGAGTTTACAATTATGTAGAAGAACTCTCGAGTCAGCTAAATTGTCCATTCATAAAAGTTTAAAACGCACCTGAAATTTCTAGTGCTCACGTATAAAATTATAATATATTATTATATGTTATACATACATTCCTCAAATGTTATTAGATTAATTCGTTATAACATGTTTTCTGCACTTTACGACCAGCAATTAAAAATACCTATAATATTATTTTTCCAAAAAGTAATTTTATTTTCATATATTCTATAATTACAATTGGGTGATGTACATTCGGGTTTTCAAAAAACTAAAATAAAAGTAATGGGCAAAACTGTAACAGTTAATTAATAGGAATAGTGTCAAAACGACAACAATTTATACTGTTATTATCAGTAACCTACAATCAAATGTATAAAAATGGTACAGTATAGGAAAATAAAATAATAAAAAGGAACAAAAAATAACGTGTTGGAAGAAAGAATAGTAATACTTTTATTTAAATAATATTAAATTGCTTTAAAATTTGTAAATTATACGCAATTGAATGATAAAACGATTATTTATTAAAATTTGAATAATTAAAATGGGTTAACAAATTGCAAAATAAAATGTGTTAACCTTACCTATCGTCTCAGCACTGGAGGGGTGTGTGTGGAATGCAAGGATATGGTTGCCTTTTGCGGTATAAGAAGGCGGGGTTGGAAATAATTTTCTTTAAGTTAATGTTGTAAATCTTAAATGGTTTAAGTCTATGCCACCTGAATAAAAGCTTGTAAATAATTAACATAAACAAATTATAAGATATTAAACTAATAAATTATCACTTTTTTTGGAGAATGGCAATATATTTCTATTGTTTTTTATTACTACAAAACGTTTCGGCTCGAAATAGGAGTCGTCGTCAGGTATTGGTATTGCTTCAAACCATCAATTATTACCTAGAAATGAGTAGTCATGAAGGTGGTTCCCATAAAAGGGGGAGAAAAGTCCCACACAACCATAGGGGAATATGAAAACGATTTTCTTTGAATGAGTGTCCTCATGATTTAAGTGACTGTCTAAAGATCACGGCACTAAAATGAAGTAAATGAAAAGCTCTTACGAGCCGTTGTCGTAATTGTTATCTCTGCCTTCTTTTAAATTAACCTGTGTCGTAAATTCACCGCCGAGGGTTGTATAAGAGTCGTAAATTAATCGTTGAACGAGATTACCTTTCGGGGACTCATTCGCATATCCGTGACGCACATATCGTCCATTTTGATGTTATGGTTCATTTTATTATCTTCTGAATACATTCATTTAAAATCACTCTGAGTACTTCGCGAATTTTTTTGTAAAATTTCCTATATTACTTCCTGATTATTCAACACATCGTTAAGTATTATGGTCAGATCAAATCCTTCTCAGATTTCTTGAGATCTGAAACATAGCAGGACCACTTGGTTAAATTTTTTGATGTGGTTGGTGTATTATTCGAATGCTGTATAATTTACAAGCAGAACTACACGGCGTTGCCTGGAATTAGAAAAGAAACTTAAAATAATCGTTACTGAACATTCAAAATTATAAAAATTCACTTATAAAACAAAAATGCAAACAATATTTTTTGCATTGTCAAACAAACATACGAAAAATTAAATAAATATTCAAATAAACTTTTTCAAAGAGTTACTTCCAACAATATGGTGAATCTTCTCAAGGGTCAAGCCAAATCTACGTCACCACTTCTTTACCCTATCGTATTATAAGACACGTTGTCTGTAGCATCTAGAAGCAACAATTCGGTTCTGTTTCGCCACAGCCAAGTCCTCCATCTGAAGAAACGAACTATGCTTTAAGCAAACGTTAGACAAATTACCATCAACACACTTGATTGAACATCTGAATGTGTGCACCGTGTAATTATTTGTGTTTTCATATATGAATACTCTGTTCACTAGTAATTACATAATTCAGCGCACTTAAAAGATATAATTCGGCGTCTGTGAGCCGTAGGGGAGTGCCTTTGTTCCTATCATTACTGGTTATTGCATGATTAAGTTGTATATTGACACTGCTAAATAATAATCTCAAAGTGTGTACCGTCAGGGTGTGTCTGTGTCTCAGAATGTGTGTTGGGCATTAGAAAGGTCAAGTATGCCTCGAACTCACTGGAAACCCAAGATGGTACATTCGGTGTTTTGTCAGTACCACACGGACCCTTTTTAGTTGCTTCCGGCTCTATTTCCCGACCTCTTGACAATTCGAAATGAGTAGGTCAGAATCGGTATCGACCGGCACTGACCATTATTGTCTTCTCACTATCCCAGTCGGATACCTTCATTACCCTCAACATGAATTTATTTTCAGTCAAACATTCAATGTCTTTATTCATCCCCACATCAAATCCCTCAGTGTGACATTATCGTTTTACATTTGTCCACATCTTCGCTTAATTCCACTGCCAGATCTAACACCGATAGAATATACCACCGAGTGCTTGTATACAGCTTCAGACTAACTACATAGACATTTTATAATCTGTTTCACCACCTGTCAATAATACTTCTAAAGGAATTTAAACAGACAGAACTATGGGGTACGACTAAATAAATCCTTTTGGAATATTTCACGTTCGACTCTGACTGCTTTGGATGTTGTTAGACAAGTTGAGGTATCCAGATGAATTTTCACTCTCTCCTGTGACATGCAAGTAGACAATGGCTGGGTCACTTTTGGATATATAAATAAATAAATAAATTTATTGTCAAAAAACAGTACAAACTGCGTATGACCACGTGGAGGGGAAAAAAACTAATTTACTCTCCGGAAGCAAGCAAGGGACCATCCCATCAATTCCGATCAAGGGCCCTAAGGCAGAGGCGGATTCAAAAAATTCAGCAAAAATTCCTAGATAAGATAAAAAGTTAGCTGCGAGT
>NNCF01126385.1:466654-492362 GCA_002313205.1 Laupala kohalensis | reverse complement strand
GTGACAATTCCATTTGAGGTTGTCTTGAATATGGAGACCTAAGAATTTTGTATTTGTAACAGTTTTTAATTGTGTTCCGTTTAAAGAAAGAGAAACCTGGGGTAAAGATTTTGTGATACTATTGTGAAATGACATAGATATTTTTAGAATATCAATCAATTAATAACATATGAGGCGTATAATCGTAGCTTTCTTGGTAGTCGATGTATTTCATGTGTAAATAACCCTGCCCTTCGATGAAACTATTTACTAGCATTTAATCAATCACCACTTGGTCCTAGCAACCTTGGCTATATCGCATCCAACATTTCTGCTCTTTTGAAAGTGTCTTGTTTCTTTGAAAATTACTGTAAACACACTCTCTAATAACTTACAAATATTTTATACAGAGTCGACAAAATAACTTCGATAGATCCGTGGGGTCGTCGGATTTCGGAAGTAGTAATGTATCACCTCTAAATAGCCATCCTGGGACTTCGGATGGGTAGTTCAGTAATCTTGAAAATGCTTTCTCAATTGCCCCGTGCTATTGTTGTTGTTATTATTATTATCATTATTTTTCTTAAAACCTTCACATCAAATCTAAAAATCACATCGACGGAGGACCATATAAAAAAAATATATTCTGAAAGATCGATACGTTCTTTTAAATCTCACCTTGTATCAATAAAATTGTATTATAATTATATTTTTTTAAAGAAAACTTTGGACAATTAAAACAATAAGAGGAAGGTGAAAGAATAGTGCATTATAATCGGTTGCATTTATCCTCCATCACCCGTTCACCTTCCGCAATTTTTATATTACTCCCACGAGGAATAGGTAACTGAAAGATTCATGCACAAACAATAGTAATCCAATTAATCGCATACATGTTTGAATTTACAAAACAAATTGGTACGTATAGTCCAAAAATAAAGAATCTTTTGCCTATTTACTTAAAAAAAAGTATTGAAGAAAACCCAATGGTGAAGCAAATTTACCTGAAACGCGAGAATCTTGGAATGAATGCCGACTTTACAAACAAACGTTTACTAACTAGGCACACGCCGACTCACTCAGTCTTAATTGACACTTCCGGTCGTGTAGATGAGGCCTGAGGTGCAGTTCTGTGCAACAAATTATGGAACCTGTGTAAGCAAGTTGGTGGATCGTTTGAAGCGGATCAACTTTCTTAAATGTTATACCATATCGTTAACCACTCTGAGACTCCCAGCAAGGAGATTTCATTTATTCACTCCATGTAAAAAAATTATGAAATAACTGTTAAACATCTTTAGTAATCGTACGACTAGTAGACCAGAAAAAGTACGTTCATAAAATAAATTTAAATTGCCGCCAACTTGAAATAAAAAGAAAATGACTTTATTCTTCGTAATAAAAAGTCACATTTGTCCCGGAGAACAAAACAAAGTAGCTTAAGCTCTTTTTGAAATAATAGGTAAAAATAAATTCCACACTTTCCAGTAGTTCTAGAAAGAAATTTTCAAAATTACTCCTACAGGTTCCTATCCTTTACGTAAATCTAAAATTTTATTTAAATTTATTGAGCCGTTAAGGTTGTAGTCACTGCCTCTTCTCTAAAGGGCCGACGGAAAAACCTAACCCACTTTTTGTGATCTACTAACGTCAAAACACGATCAGCAAGTACTTCAAGGTATGCGAAACAGATCTAACGTGATATCATCTCAAAGAAAATTCGATTCAGGACTCATTAAGGCGACAGGAGTAGGAAGGCAACCCGTCAAACAGCCTTAACACGTGATTTATAAACGATTCATGTAAAAGTGGGAAGCCAGAGGCCACCCTAATAAAAACAAATGGAGAAAGAATAGAGTTTTTTCATCAATAGCTTGATTAATAGTGGTACCCATGAACTATTCAAGAGTGGCCACCTTAGTATTACATCTTACATCAGTGGATAAGTAACTAAGGTGACTGTGAGTCAAGTGTTACTCAGTTCTGCCACCATACCTATGAAAAATTATTGCGACGCTCCAATCACGCAGCCACGCTATTCACTATATAATTTATATTGTTTCCAGCAATTTAGGGGAGAAAATTGAATATGTAACCAACTTTCTTTTGTGACTAACTCAGCATTTAGATCTCATATTTGTTTATACGTTATTGAGATGACCACTCAATATCCTCCACTAACACATGGCAATTCTGAGATTCATAAATACATTTGAAACGTATTCGAGATGGCAAATCCTCTATGTATTTTTGCTTTACATCGTTGCAGTTACTATTATATTGTTGTTGTTTCTTAAATTTCATATCGCCCATATTGAATTTTCTGTATTCACTTTAATGTGAATCGTAGAATTTGAGGCGAAACAGAACCTCTTTCAAGTTACGACATTCCATCGGTATCCAGATAGGACCAAATATCTACGTTAAACAAAAAGGAAATGAATGAACTTAGTCGCATTGTATTAAAAATAAAATATTGAAATGCACAGGGCACTAATGTAGTATTGCGAAGGAAGTAATGAAGTGGAAACAAATCAGTATTATAGGAAATAGCAAGTAATATTGCATCTGATTGAAAGAGTCATTGAGAAACATCATTATTTATAAAATTGGCAGTTATCAAAGTTCAAAACATATTTAACGTTAATTTGTGTTCAAATACCCCAAAAATGATACTTATTCTCATGTTGTAACAGCAAAATAACAATTTTATGTTCAAAGGTATCGAAAGATACGGTTATACTCCACTTGAATTTGCAACGGGAATGAAAATCGATGGAACGAGTTGTTTTTATCCAATTTGGCTGAAATATTCACAGATCGTTTCTTTTCTGCTATGAACAGTTGATGGTGAGGAAACAATTGTTTGAAATATTCAGTTTTTCACTACAGGACGTCATGTCAAGTGACATACATTGCTATTCGTGATATAGACAATTGAGTCAATTTTCATTGCGCTTTGTTCCTTTTCAAAGTAACTTTTTTTTTTCATTGTTTTATAACTCTTGTTGGTTAACTAAAGCATTATTTCATGTGGGTCTGTAATGCAGCCCCTGGAAACAAAATTCTCTGATATTACTGGGGTCTCTGGATTCTGTCAGATTAGATACTTTTTTTAATCAATTGATAATTTTAAACGATTTCTAGAATTTTCAACCTTACTGTGTCATTTTTATCGCATCTATTCGTAAAATAACTCTCTTATCTTTCCAATCTAGTCTTGGGGGGTGGGGGGAAATACTTGGAGAAGAACATATTCCTCGCAGTACCAGCGTCTATTACACCGCCGTTAGTGACGTTAAACCTCACCTTGCCGCCTGTATTATTAAATCAACGCGGAAAACTGTCCAACAGTAAAACATGCTCGCGAGGCTCCACGGTTCGTCGTCCGGTGACATGCCTTCCCACCCACATCGGTAGCGATGAGCACATGACCCCTGCGCGGAAAACATGGCAGTAAAAGCTCGTTACTTTAATTAAACGAAATAAGACCTCACGGTAGCTGACACCCTCAGATTTCCATCTCTGCACCGACCCGTTTTTAATTACACTCAACACGACAGTCGGAGGTTGATTGTCGCAAGTAGCAGACTGTAGAGACATTGTGATTACTAAAGTGGAATAGTCGTTGATACCTACACGGATAGCATGGTGATGAGCAGCTTCTTCGTTTTCTGCATAATGAAAACAAATATTGGTCCGATACCTTGAACTTCCAGTATCTTACATGTCTTATTTCAAATTAATTTCTCCCCAAACTCCTTGTCTTGTGCTATTCGATCTCTTCACGTGGAAAAACATTCAATTTCAAGGAAATGGCGCTTCTTTATTCATAAGAACATAAAAGATTTTGATTTGATGGAATAATAAGACAGCAATTGATAACAATTTTATTTCATAATGATTTTAGAGAAATCAATTTTCTGTTTGAAATATCAGTCCTGTGCGAAATCGTAATAAAAAAATTTTCCTTTCGTAATACAGAATATATCAAATTTTCATAGAATCATTGACCTCAGACAACGTAACTTGTTGTGTAAGTCTTCATGTGGTACACCACGGTGTCTGCATTTTCGTCATTATAAACCTGCAAGTGTGGTGTTACTTCGCAGAGCGCATCGTAATTTCGCCTTATCGCACGAAAAAAAACCTGTTTATTGAAATACATGAAGTTTATCAAGGGAACATAAATTATCATAAGTAAACATTTACGATACGTCCCCCAACCGTGTGTTGTATACACACTTTTTAATTTATCAAAGAAAATCATCTCGCGTACTGTAAATGATGAGACTACTAAAACAAGCAGCGTTCTCTCGTGATTTGAATCGACCGCTCGGCGAGGGGAGAGCAATGACTTATTGCGTGGAGGAAGCTCGCAAATTGCAAGTGTGAAGAATTTATAGCGCGCGAGATACGTGCATACGATGCGTGCGGAGAGGCGTGCGACAATCTGGTTCCTTGATGCAAAACCGGGTAACGGCGGGAGTCGTCTACGCTGATTCCGCCTGCGTGCCGCGGCGTCGCACAGTGGGTCAGGATTGCTTCAGGGTATTATATCTGTCAGAGCGACTAGGTTTAAGACGGGACAAGCACTCCAGGTCAGTCAATTCACGGGGATGTATAATAGATTTCTCTATTTTTATTCTAATTGTTTTAAAACACAACAATATGAATAATAACGAAGAGAAAACATGATTTAATTTGTATCTAACAGTTAATAATATAGTACAAATAATATTCAAGAAATCGCTCGATTCCTTTGAAATGCATAAGCATGGCGGCCGAGCACAACGCATTCGTGGTTTATGCATTTCATCTCGGATAAAAAACTACTTTCTCCTATGTCCGGTGACCTCATTTGTAGATAAAGATGATGTAAAAATACTACGAAAAATTTACGACCATCACTTTCGTGATTTAAAAGTTGGTCTTATTTTGTAAATAAGTGTTTCCTCCATAAAACGCAATCTATTTCACCCTCAATTATAATTGTAATTATTCCATTCAGATGGGTGGTGAGTGTTTTTCAAGTTGAAAACAAAATAAACACACATTTTCTTGATATTCTGGCAAAAGTACCAGCTTAACATAGCGATAAAAAAAAACCCATTCTAAAACACAGCAAATGCAAATAGGAACGCAATGACGTAAGATTTTCATACCTTACGTGGCATGTACTAGAATAGTTCACCGAAAATACTTTTCTTGCGGAAATGGCAGCTACATCACTTGACTGAAGACAATTCGACCTCTGACAAAGAAAGAAATCGGAATTTATTATCAAATTCTAAAATCACAAGATAATTGTCCTCGTCCAATATAAAAAAAATTAGTAGAATGAATTATTAAGTAATAAGAACTACTTTGGTGAATATTTCGAAGTTTCGAAAATAGTTGGCAACTTGACTTCAGTCAACGCGGATATAATACCTTAGAAGCTTATCTTTACAGCACATTGATGTATAATATAGTATACATATATGTATGTATGTATTCTCGAATAGGTCAACTAAGGACCACTGTAACGAGTGTTAGTAAGGCTCAGTTCCGTGTGAGTTTACCTTCTAGACACATCGTGAATTTTGGGGGGAACAGCGACTAAATAGAATCTAGATTGCTGTATCCGAGTATTACAACTGCGGTTGTTAGCCGCAGAGGGTAAACTTTTCAAACGCCACAGCTATATGAACTCAGACACAGAAGTGAAAAGTTACAAATTTTTTTTGCTCCACCCGGGAATTGATCCCGGGATGAATCGGTGATGAGCGAGCACGCTGACACCGTAGCCACGGAGCGGCTAATTTATATATAACTAAAGCATATCTTTCGTTGCCTAACCATCGCTCCGAGGAATTCGGAGCAAAGCGCGTTTCTGTCGCACCACCAAATCCTAATTTAGGATACAATGCTTATTCTGTTCAGTTCTTCTGTCATTATAGGAGGGAATCTGAAATAAGAGTCAGAAACCAAAGAAATACAAAAGCCCTTACTAAAACTTACGACATTTCTTCAGGTGCAAGTGGTTGTAGCTTAATTTAATGGATCTCAATTCCAAGTGCCGACAGCTTCTAAAGCATGAGAAAATCATTAGTGACATCCAGTAGCGCAAGAATTTACGACATTTAAAATAATAAAAAATTACCGTTGCTTTTAAATGGGTTTTTTTTCATGAAAATTTTCTACACAGAGCTCGAGATTTCGATGGTACACATTTTTGAAGACGTTTTGTGATTCAGAGCCCTATTCTCATGTGTCTAAAGGTATCCGATCCCGAATGAAAATTAATTAAAAATTTTGTTTCAATTTTTATTGCGATGTGCGCTTTCTCAGTCATTCTGACCCACTGTGCACCGTTCGACCGCGACATGACGTGTTTCTGCACGGTTTCACGTCATGGAAATTTGAGACTTCCTCTCGCAAAAGCGAGCGCCGCCATTGTTTACAGAACATTGCTCTCTATGGTTGACATTACAGGCGGGAAGTTGTAATTTATTAATATAGACAAGAGAACGTTGAACGATGAAGAGCTTTTAAAATAATTTCGAGGCGTCGGAGATATGCAGCACGCATCCGGCATTTGTGTTTATATATTATTTCTGTCCGCTTTATTGTCCCAAACTGACGCGAGGCAGATCATATCTTTTTGTTAAATTATTGCTCATTAACTAAATTATATTACTGCTGGGTGATGGGAACTCCGTAGTGAATGGCAAGAAATTAAAATGAGTTAATACAAGAGTCCCTTTTTAAGAAAATCATAACCATATTTTTGTAGAAACTATTGAAATTTTTGATTAAATTTCTTGGTAGGACTTCACCTAACTTGAAACTTTTAAACTATTGAAACTATATATAACTATTGAACCTTGATATGACTTTACCAAGGACATTATCCAACAGGGTTTACACCGAAGACCGTCTGGGAAACATCACCTCGATTCTCTCCTAGCTTCACATCATCCACCTGCCCTTTCACCCACTTCTACATCTCCACTTCCACCTCCCTCTGCTCATACCTCATCTCTCTCCATCTCCACACCCATTTCTTCCCCTATCCTCGATCTTTTCCGCCACGTTTTATGCGGGACTAGTATCTGTACCAAATTCATGTTCCCCCCGCCCCACACACACACACACTCTAACTTACATTCAATCTCTAAAGAATCACAAACTCTTTGTGAAAATAAAATAATTATATTTCATCATAATGTCCAATCCCTTTCAAACGAATTGACAGACATTGAAAATCCATTCCATTTACTATGTCTCACTCAACATTGGCTTTCAACTATCAACATCAATGATATCTTATTTTTAATTATTATTTTACAAATTTTTACTGTCGACAAAATTTGAAAGGCAAAAATCCCCAGGGAGGTACTGTACGTGTATTATCTTCTTAATTGTCAGATTACGAGAACTTCTGAGTTGATAGTTATGTTCGAATTATCAGCAAATAATTTGACCCACCTAGGTATTATTGTTTTGTATTTATAGCCCTTCTCAATCAGATCTTAATATATTTTTTCGGAATTTTGAAAGTATTTTACAACATATTGTCCGTAAAACCACAAAATCTATCAATTTCAAATTTGATTTCCTGAGTGCATCCGATTCCGCACATTTACTCACACATCGATTCAAAAATCTTATCGACTCCTTCAACCTCATAACTACGATAAACGACCCCACTCGCCTCTCCAGTCGATCTCAAACATTACTAGATAAGATTATTGTCAACAATGAAATCTCGTATTCCTCTGAAGCGGGATGCAGCGATCACATTGTTCAAGTATTAACTATTAAACTAAAACAACTTACTATTCTTTACGAGTTTCTAGACAGTGTAACGACCCAAATCTATCCATATTTATAAAATATTGGCGTAAGGTAACTAAGGAAAATGTTAATAATTCCCAAAACACCGAGGATAAATTCAATGTATTTATTTCAATATTCCTAAAAAATTGTAACTCTAGCTTTCCAATAAACGCAAATTAACAAATAGTAATACAATAGATGGATCACCAAAGAAATAAGGAATCCTTCCGAAAGCAAACGTCGTTTATGTTATCTTTCAAAACTTTAAAACCAACCACCCGAAATGCATGATTATTTCCGTGAATATAACAGTATTCTATGCAGCTTAGTTATGGAAAATGGCAGACAGATACTAAAAAAGAACAACCGGACCAAAACCATGTGGAATATTGTTAAATATTTTGAATATTTCTTTATGAGAAGCAGTGAGTCCTAATGTATTTAAGAGAACTAAAGTGAAACCTTTACACAAGAAAGGAAACAAACTCAAAGTCGGAAGCTATCGACCAAAACCTCTACTAACCACTTTCTCAAAATGTATTGAAAAATTATTCTATAAGCGTGTTCTGATTTTTTATCAAAAAATAATATTCTCTCTGACTATCAACACGATTTTCCGAAATCCTTTTTCACTACCAGCGCCATATTTTCTTTCTTAAATGATGCTACCACTTCTCTTGATCATGGAGAAAATCCTCAGGGTGTTTTTCTTAACTTATCCAAAGCATTCGATGTCATCAATCACGAAATTTTCTAATTCTCCATGACACCAATTTACTATGTAAACACGCCAATATTCAAAATGTTTTGTTCAACCTCTGGGCTTGGTTCTATACAAATCGCCTCATTGTAATCACTAACAAATCAATGTCTATGTCATTTCACAATAGTATCACAACATTTTTTGTCCTTCGTTAAACGGAACAAAATTAAAAACTGTTACTAACACAGTTCTTGGGTAATTCAAGAGAACCTCAAATGGAATTGTAACATATTCAAGACAACCTCAAATGGAATTGTAACATATTCAAGACAACCTCAAATGGAATTGTAACGTTGACAATCTTAATTCCAAACTAAGTAAATTATGTTACGCATTCCGAATCTTACTTAATATTGTTAGTTTACATATTTCCCGTTGCGTATATTTTGCAAACGTTTATTCCCATTTACGGTACGGCATTATCTTTTGAGGCAGTTCCGGTCAGAGCGTCCAAACTTTCAGAATTCATAAGCGGATTGTTCGGATAATTTGTAAATCTCGCCCCCGAAACTCTTGTAAATCTTTATTTAAGAAATTAAATCTTTTAAAACTTCCCTGCATTTATATTTATGAAACGGTCGTGTTTGTCAAGACCAAATTACTGATCGACACCCATGCTTTATACAAAACTGTCTTGTTCACGAACACAATACTCGCGATAGTAATAATATTCATCGTCCTAGAGTGTCAACCTCTCTTTCCCAAAAAGGGCCACATCATTTGGGAATTGTTCCATATAATTCCCTCCCCAAAAATATAAAAAGTATTATTAAATTGGATCCGCAGATAAAAGCTACCTACTGCACCAGTGCTTCTACAAAGTAGAAGGATTTATTGATTTTAATAAGGCTTAAATTCGTCTTGTACTTTATAAGGCCATAATTGTAATAAATTCACAATAACCGATAACAATTTCAAAACTATTTTCCTACACGCTTATATTGTGTCTTATTATACATATAAGTTTATTTTTATATGTAATCAACATTGGCATGGATGTGTACATTAATTATATAACCTTTTCCTGGTCCGGGTTATTCCCGAGTTTCCTTCAGACAGAGGCGGATATTTATACAGACTTGCTAGGCTCTTGGCTAGGGGCTGCACCTATTGAAATAATAAATCTCTAATTTTGTGTTATTTAATAGTTATATAAACAGTTATAAACAATACTCTCCGAATAATCTATAGTTATAATGATAATACATACTTCTGAAATAACTTTCTTGTGTTTTATTAAATATAAATTTATTGGTCCCATTATATTAATATTATAGCTTTTTATAAATGTATCATTAAGTCAATAAGGACCGAACTATTTTTATTGTTAGGAGTGTGCTCAAATGTTTAATCCGCCTCTGCTTTAAGGCCCTTTATCGGAATTGAAAGGATGTCCCTTGCTTCCTTCCGGAAAGTAAATCAGTTTATTGTCCTTCACGTGGTAATACGCAGTTTGTAACTGATTTTTTCATAATACATTTATTTATTGATAAAATATTAAAACTAAGATTTAAAATATATATTTTTAATTAAAATATAAATATTTAAGAAATTTTTTTGAAAGACGCCGTTGTGTTAACATGCAAATGTCAAAAAATCAGAAACATTTTATGTAATCTTTTGTAAATGTCATATTGAAATGCATCCTATTTGGCGAATGTAAACCCTATATGGACTTACATTCGAAGTATTTAAAGGTGATTAAGTACGTACATCGTCTTGCTGTCTTGTAAATAAGAAAGGGTCTATTTTGTTCGTTGCCATTAGGAACGTGTTAATTTAGTGTAATTTAGATAAAAAGCCCAATGTCTTTTTAAAATAATTTACTACCAGGTCAGTATATAAAAGTCAAAAACCTGAAACATAACCTTTATTAAAATAGACCTAATTATATCAGATAAAGTTTCCGACTGCATTTCTCCAGAACTGAAGAATTTTGGTGGTCTTTGATCAGTTGGATTGCTCTAACCCCCTAGAGCATGGAATTTTAGTACTTAGACATGTAAATGATTGGAATAAAAAACCAGACTTTGTCTCATCTAATGCCTTATAAAACATTTTTTAAATATTATCGCTCCCTCGTAGAATATAAAACCTAAGAAATTTTTCTACTAGAAATACCAAACAGTAATATATTAATATTTCGATTATGTATCTGAATTGATGTTTCTGAATCTGAACACCAAGACATGTAATTATAAGCAGTTTGTTGCTGATTTTTTGTCAGTAAATTTATTATCACTCGTGAAATGAATCTCACGTCAGAGCATTTTTTTCACTCATCTAGGATGGAGCGTGATCCTTCTCGCTGGTCAGTTATTGTACTAATATGTCGAGTTAGTTGAATCTATAAAGGTATTCTTATAACTAAACATACTTATAATTTTTTTATTTGAAAGGAATAATATAATAAATTTGACAGCACTAGTTCATTTACAAGGTTTATTCCAATAACCTTCGGAAATTACGAAATTCTACAAGTGTAATTTCCTCTCAATATATTCCTTTGTCATTTGCGAAACTAATTGTGAAGAAATTCTTCAAAAAGAAAATGGTTAGTGTAGATTTAATTTGCTTAAGAGAACGTATTGGAAACTTAAAAATAATATGCTTAAATCGAAATACTGTAAGTACGAAATATATACATAAATGTTGCTAGCCAATTTAGTCATATGAAAACGGACTGAAAAATTAACGATGACAGGATTTCCGAAAAAAAAATTTTTTTGTATTTGGTATCCTTAAAACATGTATTAGTCTCAATATGTTATCAAAATTTTTACCTACGGAATATTTCGTATTCACTATGCATATAAAGAAGAAAAATAAATAATGACTGTAATCGAGTATTAATTCCAGGGAATGATTAAGGAATTTTCAAAAAATGAAGAGACAGTATTTACATAATTGTTTTTTTTATGGTAGCTTTAGCCGCTGATGTCATCTATATACCATTTTAATTGCATGTTGTGATACAAAACCGGAAGCTACATGTTTGACCAGTGGCGTGTTCGGTTCGGAAAAAAGGTCATCATACACGCCTTGACGTTTATCGTTCGAAATGTAATGTAAATGGAGTAATATTGTAATGACACATCAGAGGGTGCAAGTATAATTAACGTTCTTCAAAATGTAATTAGAAAAACTTACTTTTTGTCACGTGAACACATACCTACAAAAAGAAGCATGTGTAACAACACACACGCATTGAAAAGGGTACGAGATTAAAATTAGAGCTTTTGCGCAGTTGTAAAGTAGATAAACTTTAATTATACAGGAGCAGCACGAAGAGATGGGAATTTAGTAATGTAGATGAGATAAGACAGCCCCAAAATTTGAGTTTTTACCCCATGTCAAAAGTCGTCATTGAGAAGGAATGATTTTAAGTTTGTTTTAACGCTTGTTGTATTCAAGATAAAGATTTTTACTTCTGCTTTGTGTGTCGATTTTAAAACTTTCTTTTTCTTCTTTTAAGGACTAACATAAGCATTAACTTTCTTTCGTACCAACTAAAAATAATTATTATTTAGTGAATGATATAATGTATTTTTACGGTGATATGAGTTAAGGGAAATTATTCACAAAGAAATTATTTACCTTTATTTTATTTTATTTTTTAATTTTTCACACAAAACAAGTTTTACATTTACTTTTCACCGAAGAAGATTTGTTTTGCCAGTAGGATATATTCAACATTATCATGCTGCAACTGTAAAACGTCTGTACATGTACAATTTCACGTTTGTGTACATACAAATTGCATATTTATTTCTAAACGCGATATTTATCTTGTAGGTGTTTGTCTGACACTGGATTATAAGCAGAAACCATTCATTGGAGCTTGTGAGGAACATTTTTAAATGTTTTACAACAGCATGAACTACAAGAGCTTCTTTTATACATTGACACTTTAACTTAAATTCAACAAAGGAAACATCATCCACAAAGATGTTCACGTGTCGATAATTTGCTGTACCTCATGTTTCTGAACGAACATGATATCACATATTTCGTAAAAGAAATATACCTTGGAAACAAAACGTTTTGCAGCTGGCAACAACTGCCGGGATAAATCCTGCGGCAATACAAGGCTCATTACGCCAGATCATTAGACCACACCACTTTGCATTTTAGAAAACTTCAGAAAGGTTAAAAATGAATAAAATTGATACAAGTAATCTCGCGTTCAATAAACAAGTAATATGAAGAGATACACATAATCCACGGAAATATAATTGCCATTAAGTCCCTCGGATATTTCCATAATGTTTACATATCCAGCAAGTATTTTTAATCAGTCAAATTTACTTCCATCTCACTAGAATCTAATTCGTTTATTTATAATTAAGAATGTAATCTAGAACGTCAAATATGAGTAGCGGCGTATTTAGAATGAGGAGCTTCCGGGTTCAAGCACCCCTCTAAAAAAGTGAAAAATATATATTTTTGTTCTTGTAAAAATATAAATTATGTTTGATATGTTTATTATTCTGTGAAATAGAATCTTTCATAGTCGTAAAGTGCCTTAAAAATTTCACCATTTTCAGGCACTTTTTCCGAATTCAAAATGGGTCAAATTTTCCCAATTCCAAATCCCTAGATTCCTGAGAGATCAAAGTCCCTCTTGCCCCCAACTATGATATTGAACAGCATATGAAATTTGCTGCCACTGCATATGAGAACAAACGAGACTACACTTAGATGACACACATATGAGTGTTTGCGGAAGATAGAAACCAGTTTCACATATTACTCTTTCTTCTACCCTGTTTTGGATTAGCGTGCATTTTTGAACAACTCATGTCGAATAAACTATATTGTTATGCCACTTCAAAATAATTTATTTTAATACAATAAAGATATTTTCTTTCATCGACAGTTTGACGTGCTTAAGTTTTAACATCATGTTATGTACACAGTTTTTGTGGTCCATTCAAAAATGAACGAGAATCATGTATGCTGAACGCCAACTCGGAAAAAAAACTAGTACTCGGAAGATTTTTGGTCTACGAAACCTTTTGCAATACGCAGTGCATATTCTAATTCTTATTGGTTTGTATAATATTACTTTATGGTAAAAAATACATAATTTTTAACGTTTTGCTTTTGGGAGAATAGAAACGATTTCCTGCACCCCTGTTTCATTTCGTCGGGTGCTGTTGGAAATAAGTCCATGTAAGCCCACAGTTCAAATTCGTTGGAATACATGATGATACATGGCATGGCAAAACATGATGAGTTGAAACTATGAATGGAATGAGAGATAAAGTGAACAAGTAGTCATATAATAAATCTTGGGTTTGAACCCAAGTTGTCAGTTCATTAGATTGGATTCGCTTGAAGTAATTGATATAAATTTGACAATAGTATTCAATTCAATTAATGATTTTTGGTAGAAACTTCGAAAAACTAATGTTTATAAACTAGTCCTTGCGGACGCTAAAGTTTTTAAAATGACATATATTTTGAACTTTTATCAGTAACAAAATATTATTCAAGGGAAAGATAACCACGTGATTATTTGTACTTTAACACCACAAACTGTCATAGCATTTGTATACCTATTATTGGTAAGCAACTTAGTTTCATAAACAATCAATATTGATTACCCTCTGGGAAGAACTATTTCCTGTCAGTTTTATGTCGGAAAGAAATATTCCAAGTATGTTTAAACTGCAATGCAATACAAGGATAAAAGTATGCATGGATCTCTCCCAGCCTTATAACATTACGAATAAATCGTGCTGAAAACCTAGGTTTTTATTATTCTTTAATCTTTTGGGGTATTTATCTTGGAAGGCTACGAGTTTAGTCTTCCCTATGTGCACCAAAAAATTTCCGTACGGCGAATGGACATACATACCAATCTACCCTGTCCAATTAAATGTAATATATAAGAATAAAACTCATAACTGCGCCTCATAAAGAAGTGCAACAAAAATACAGTTTATAATAAAAAATTACATATGGTTATAATGATAAATATGGTTATAAGGACATAATTACGAAGATAATTATTTTTCATTATCTATTCCCATAAGGTTATACTGTTATACACATTGTTCTTACTACTTCTACCCGTGTTCATCTACAGCTGCGTCCAAGGACAAATTTCCATAAGGTTGAGTAGGCCAGTTGTCTAGGGCGCCAGCTTTTACAGAGTGATAAAGAATTTTTTTTTAATGACACACGGAAATTTTCAATAATCTAAAATGAGAACGAATGAAATAACATTTTTAGATAGAAATATACTAAATTTTAAAAAAAATCTTGAACATTGTGTGACATACGTTGGTCTTGCTAATGTGGGACATATTAATATAATTTATTCTGAAAATGTATTAAATGAGCCCACTCTTTACTCATTTTTCTATCGGTTACTCATTTTACCCCAGGATCATAATAAAAAATTAAACACAAATAATTGTTATTTTTAAAACACACTAAATAAAACTAAAATATATATTTTGAAACAGTCGTATTCAACCTTGGAAGACGAGAGGAATAAAACACAAGATCATACAAGTGGTTTAAAAAGAGAAGGGGCGGAACAAAATTATCAGCCTAAGGCGCATGTTACCCTTAAGTCGTTCCCTGGTTGCGTCCCCATTCCTTCGAGAACGCTTATTCTTGTGTTCCCTTGCCGACGTGGTGACGGTGGAGGTGGCGCCGCTGGCCGCCGCCGCCGTTCGCGTGACGGACCGCGATGGCTCGCGGCGTGTTTATTAAATTCTTGAGCGCGGGTGACGGGCAGCTCCGTCTAATTGCTGACCGACACCTCGGAAGCGATGAAGGCGTTGGCGCCTCGGGCCTTCGGACACCTGCCTCGTCGTGGGGCCGCGCGGGCGATGTGTACACTCTGCTCTACCTCTTGTCGATGAACGAACGAATGAAGGGAATTGAATACCTAAATGCATCTTCAAAGTTCGAACTTTTATTCTCCATTATTGATTTCTGCATCTCTTTATTTTCCTAGGGTACAGAGTTTTGATCACTATCATTAAGTCGAACTTTTTTTTATCTTTACGCAAATACGTTTTTAGGTGATTAAAAAAATTAAATAAATCTTTCCATGCATCATTCATACGTTCATCTGTTCGTTCGCTGAGCTTGAAAACTACCATTTTCGAAGAATTTATCAATATCCCATATTTTCTTTATCCATTCTTTAAAACTAAAATTTGATTTTTGGTCAAAGAGATATCACAGTACTATTTTATACCTGAAAATGTCAATTATTTTTTGAAAATTTTAAAACACATCAGGTACCTCTACTAATCATTTCTCCATAGACAGTACGCAGGTGGTATCATTCCTCGAGTTGAAAAAACTTCTTTTAGAACACGAACTTCGGCGTTGAGCTAGGTCTAATGATTTTCGTAATATATTTTTTGTGACACCTATTTATAACAAATATTAATTTAAATATTCTTCAAATTATACAAAGTTTTCACGTTTGGTAACAAAAAATGCTTTAGTAACAAGTAAACGTAATAACATCATTCCCTCCTGTTCCACCTAACTCAAAACCTTGACTTGCATGGGGAATCTTTTGTATATGCATATATTTCTTCCATGTACCCTACACGTGGAGAAGATATGTGACAACTTTTGGTCTTTTAAATAGTTGAAACAATCGTATTTAGTAATTAGTTTATGAATATCAAAAAATTTAGATGAATAAATAGGAATCAGACCAAAACTATTGTAGTTCTAGAATTTTGGTTGTCCTGGAGATTTCGATGTAACAAAGAGCAATTACAAACGTTCGTATTCCTTTGTTATCATATAGACCTAGGCTTCTCGAGAAGTGTAGAAAATAATGTTTCTAAACTATGACCAAAACTGTTCTTAGTGAATGAATTGAAGCAGTGCTTTCTCGACAGTCATGAATCCAACAACTTGACACTGGATTTCGTAATCATCTATGGCAGCAGTTGCTTCAAATGAGCTTAATTGGAATTGGCAAAAACTACTATGATATCATCTTTTTTAGTTGCTCGAACGACGTGGAATGGCAGCTGACGATAGAGAGAATGATGCCAGAAGAAAAGAAGACAACTTTTGTTGCTCCGACACCCCGCGCGCAAACCGAGCTCAACAGGAGCACTTCAATGATACGATTTTAATGTCTTGTGCCACAAGAAAATTCTCTAGCATTCTGTCTCACAGGAGAATTTAGGAAATTACGAAAAAAGATCATATGAAGACTTTGACCATTCGCACACCATATGACAATGAACGTTAAAAAGTATAGCCCAGAAATTAATGGAAATCGAACAAACTTACGTACTCTAGAATACGATTCACCGTATTAAGTCCTTCAAGGATTTTATAACAGATGAAATATTAATGTTTAGGAAATCATTAGTTGCAATGGATGAAAGAAAAGTATATATCAGAAGCACGATTTCATAGAATAGTATTTTAAGTGAGGTTTTGTTAATACTTTCAATTTCGATTGTAATATCTCCCTTTATTCTACGTTAATAAAAGTAATAATATAAATCGATTTCACTTTACATAACATTTATATATTTGCTAATAATTTTTATACATTGTAACAAAATTTTAAATTTAATCGTGAGTAATAAAAAATTGTGATTATTGTTGTTAGTTATTTTATAAAGAATGTTATTTAAAAATACGATAGTTCTGTTGTTCAAAAGTCCCTGTTGGGCCCATTCCAATTATAATGGTTGTAGTACAACATTAAAATAATAAATAGGAAATTTTTCTTACAAAAAATTGAAAACAACCCTAGGGAAAATCGTTTTCAACGAGTTTNTAAGAGACAGGTTTAATTGATGTTGCAATATGTTCGTTGGTGTTTAAGCAAAACACAAATTCATGTTTACTTACTGCGGCGTTGTACACTTCATATTGCCTAAATTCTAGTCCATTTACGCACGCACACATTACATAAACTACTCTACAACTACACAATAATTACAACATTTAATGAAAAGAATTCTCTTAAATACATTATAAATGACAGTCGGATCCTCGAGTAATTCTAGTTATAACATGCAACTGGGAATAAGATAAGTAAGGTTTAGCTGTTATTAAGTAATTTGAAGTCAATTTTCAGTTATAAAAAGTACAGCATTTATAGTTTTTAGTTCGACTCAAAAATGCAAAAGTCATCTAAAAACGAAACATCTAAAAAAGAAAGAACACGAACGGTTAGTCTTCTTTATTTTACTCACTAACGCACAAATAGTATTTATTTATTTTCTTATTTCATGGTATGGAGACGTTCAGACCACGAGGTCACTTCCACCTAATCTCATGATAACCGGACAATTTAAGGTACAAAACTAACGTAGATCAGGTGTAAGTGAGGGAAACTCGAACTGAAAACATCATCCATTCGACCGAGCGGGTAATTTAACCGCTCTCTTCCGCTCAGCGGTACGTATGGAGGAGCACTTCCACTTCAACACGGCTGTCAGCTTTTTCTTGAATTATAGACAAACTTCTGAGGACGTCCCATTATCAAATTATTTCAGTTAATGGATGTTTGATACAAGGAGAAAGACATCTCAGGTTAATGTGACATTGGCAGGCATCGAACCCAGAGAATACTCCTGAGGTAGAATAATGTCAGTCTTCCGGAAACTTGTAGGATAAAGTGCATG
Source organism: Laupala kohalensis (assembly GCA_002313205.1). Lineage (NCBI taxonomy): Eukaryota > Metazoa > Arthropoda > Insecta > Orthoptera > Trigonidiidae > Laupala > Laupala kohalensis. The sequence goes on along the minus strand of NNCF01126385.1, from coordinate 474,155 downwards.
TTCTGTCAGACGATCTCATCATCAGATTACTATTGGGTTGTTAAAGTTCATCACGGACAGACATGGTGTACATTCATAGGGTGTGGGTTCACGTTCTTTCAAATCGCAATATTATTATTTCCATTCTCACAAATTCAAGAATTGGAAAATTTTGAATTGCAATTCTCGACACTCATATTGTATAAGAACATGTAGTCATTAATCACGAGATTCAAGAATCATTTACTGAATATTTCACTTGATGATGCAATCAGTTAAAAATGAAACTAATTTTCTTAATCTCGCCAGCCATATATTTATAGCGCGGCAGCCCTCTTCAGTAATCTTCCTCCGGGCAAGGATTTCCGGAGGAAGATTTCTGAAGAGCGCTGCCGCGCTATAAATATATGGTTGGCGAGATTAAGAAAGTTAGTTTCTGAAGATGACTGCAATGCAGTCGAAAGTTAACTTTAACGATAAATATATCACCATATATACGTAATCAGTTAAGACAGACTTCTCTTGAGGTTTACTCCTCTTATAATCACACGCACTGATATGAGTATTCTGAAGATGATCTGTTCTCTTCAGCTGAAACATTCCAATTTTTCTTCTCAACATATTCATACACCTCAATGTTTTGGTATGAATATACCACATAATGAAATTCCTCCCCCTTTCCTAAGTTATCAAATATGTTAATTTCTTAGAATTTCACACATACTTATATCTGTCTCTGTTGACTCTTCGTAGAAATATTCCATGCGTTGCGAAATTTCTACTTTTTGATGGCGTCGACGTGGAGAGATGACATCTGCCTGTCTCTAATATGAATGTGTCTTCGTGCGTTACTTTTTACTCGCGTTGATTTTAATCAGCTCACTCGAGGTACATTACATTCGTAATCAGTAAGTACAATTTTGATTGAATATGTTCCGATTCAAGAGTCAGATTTTACATGACCTCATATTTAAGTATACGTGCAATTACTTATTCGAATAGTTCAGTAGACGTGCACCTTAAACTGTTTTGGCAAAACGAGCCGAAGTCAATATAGAATTGGGACTCATCCGCTGCCACTAGAGAATGAGGGACATTATTTTTCTTTCATTCGTCATCGATGGGATTCTTACCACCGACACGTGAACCACGTCAATACATCTGCAGTTCTGTATTTTATTTGTAGAGAAATGTATATAGTTCGTGGGTTCAAGATATAATTTACTGCCGTCTCATTTTATAAATCAATACATTTACATGAAAACAGTTAATTTTTCTAAGAACTTAATTTAAAAAAGGAATATAAAAAGGAAAATAGTTAATTTTCCAACGGTTTCTCATGACATCCTTTTGAGATCTAGAGTTGCATATTAACGTATTGGATTAATGAGGCCGGGTCTTCCGTTTCATCTCAGCGAAACAGCTCTCAGGGGAAAGATCTTAGCCTGACGTTTTGACTTCTCATTTAGAAGAAATGGGCGGGCTGTTTCTTGATGAGAGAGCGGAGCGACTAACAGATGGAGTCTGACAGTTCGTCACGATTATTGTTAAGAGATGGAGAGCAAGATGAGCATCGTAGAGACGAATGGGAAAAAACAAGCGTTGCAAATATTGATGAAAATATTCCGGAATCTATTTTGTATAACCTCGTAGAAACAGACTCTTTGGGAGATCAATATTAACATCCCGCGACTCAATAATTTTCAATTTATACATTAAAATTTTGGCAGATGCAGTCATGATGATTTTTATATTAGCATCTATTTTTAGTCATAACAAAATGTGTAACTCTAAAGACTGGTATTATTAATACAATTCAATTAAAATCAAATCCAAGTTTGATGGGTCTTTTTTTGTTTGAAGAAACACGTGTTGTACTTTACACACGTGTGGTCTTTCTCATTCATTCACAATATGGTCGCACTAAAAAGAAACTCCCAATCATTATGAAAAGAGAAGTGCAAATTCCGGCTAACGTTTGATGAAACTATCCGTCTTTATTTTATTGTTTTGTCCTCCTTTTTTATCTTTCCATTGCTGCCAACGTTCAGTCTAAGCATTCAAGGGAACCGTATGAGGAAACAGAGGTCGAAATTTGAAAGTGATTCTCTTTATAACTTCAAAGAATGACAAGATAATTTATTGACGACGCTTTATCAAGTTCTTCCCTTGAAAAAAAATTCAGTTACATTTTGAATCCCCCTTCCAACAAAACCTATGAGTTTTATCACAGCCGTTTCCGACAAAAATTTACATACAATAACATTCGAAGATAAACAGGAAATGTATTGATTCCTATGGTACCGTCTCGTTTTGAAATTTAATCACTAAATAATTAATTAGACTGATTACAAAGTTTTTCTCCCGTTGTTAAGTTTATGACACCCCTCTAACTCTTCGGACAACCGTTTGGAAATAAACCTAACAAGTTGGAAAGTACCCTTTTGTGGGAGGGGGAAGGGGAGAGCATTGTGATACCGACGTTTCCAGGGGCATTATACGACCCACATTACCTCTAAGGGAGAGTGGGTGGTATTCGTAGCACATCCCCTCAAACTGGGGTGGCAGTGGACAGGTGTGAAGGGATGAAAAAGGGTTTACCACGACTCATAAACTGGGCGCGTTCTTGTTAGGGCAACGGATGCTTTAAGGGCTTCAGCACAGGAAGGGCGGGAGAGAAGTGAGAACATACCATTCTGAGAGGAAACTTGAATAAATGCATTTTTCGGTTCTCAATGGTTCGCTATCTAACTCGTTCGAATGTGAGAAGTGAATTCTAAAAGGTAGATCGTTTTATATTCAGTATTACGTGTTATGTGTACAAAAAGTATTGTAATCGTTAAATGCAAATATACACCCCGTTCAGATCTGAGTGAATTAGTGCCAGGAGAAACTATCTTTCTTGAGTCATTCATCATGATCTCAGAGTCAAATGTTTCGTTTTGACGCCGTACGTCGAAATGAAATGCGATATCTTTATCATTGTATAATATTGGAATCCCAAGTAGAAATTTCGAGTCGTAACGAAGAAGTTGCAAACGCGTACGCGCGTAACGTCGACTCAACGTAGGAGAACGGCGTCTTCACAACGACGTAAAAACACTTATTCGACGTCTGATGACGCCACAACAACGTCGTCAACACGATTTTCTTGACAGTGTTGAATTAAAATTTATATTACAAGTTTTCTTGATATTATCCATCGTCTTACCTTGTTACGAGTAAATCATATTACATGAGGCTTGTAACACACATTCCTATAACAACGTTTTTTTTACAACCTCCGTCTTCCAAGTCCGACTACAGCGTGGTTTGATCCAGGGTCCTTTGTTTCTACGTCGAAAGTCAGTTAATGACGGTGATTTCTGCGTAGGATGATATCCCCTATAACTGAATAGAAAGATATATAAAACACTCAATTTGCGATGTATTAAGTCCATATGACTTTTGCCATTGCTGAAGATATGATTTTGATTTTAAAGAAATGGTAACTGTTTAGGAAAATGCTTAGATAATTAGAAATACTTATGTCTTAAAATATCTCTTTCCATTTTTTATTTATTTTCCTTTATTGTGTCTAGAATCGTATCTAGAAATACGAGGCATGTGTATTTTTGTGTATGCTATAAGTGAGTTATTTTCATTTCTAATGGAATATTTTCGGAAATCGATATGAAATTTTCATTCTTATGTTTCAGTTTATATTTTGTCTACTGCATTAATCGTTTCATATATCACCTGCAGTAGCGTGTAATAGTATTTTCATATTTTATCACAGCAACACCGTATAGTAAAAGAATCAACCCACAATAAAAGTCAAAATTTACATCAAAGCTGCTAAATGAAGTTCACTTTAAACATATTTTCTTATATCGATGGAAATGTACTTATAATTCAAGATTTCAATGTTACCTCTAGCAGTTCCTCTTCTACAGTGTGTCAAAGCGCAAAGATGGGTATAGATTTTCTCATAGGATGTTACCGAAAGAATTGTCTTCTCAATTTTTCAAGTACACAAACGAAACGCTCCTATCCCTATCTCTCTCTCTCTCTCTCTGATTAGATTTTACCCGAAATCAAAAGTGCAGCCTTTTACATCTCAGTAAAATTACTTCCTTATTACGGAACTCGTAGAGTCATTTTAGGTTATTTATTTATTTATTGCCTAGTACATTTATTAAACATGCCCCTGTACCTTAACACAAAGTCATTGCCATAGTCAAAGCCTTTTAGGTTAAGAATTTTCATTTTTGGAACAAAATGTTAAGCGCACATTTGCAACACGATGTCTTGGAGCTTCTCTCCGATAGTTTCAACCCCACACCCGACTGTCGCACAGTTGGCCGGGCTAAACGACGACACCCCCCAGTCAGTTTTCCAGTCAGATGCAAGTGTGCACAATCCCATTGCTAAACTGACACTAAAATATGGCACAAAGTCACTTGTGTACTCCTATAATTCGACTGTTCTTTTACAATTTATTTATTATTTATTTTTACATAATTCAAGTTACCAAAATATTAATTCCCGAAATATTTAAAAATGATTTTTCGACAGAGAGTGTGATTTTAATTCACAGTTAAATTGTTCTATTTTGTATGTATTTTTATTTGTGTTCGTTTTTGGTAAAATGTAACATTACTTCAACATTTATTCCACAAGTTAACAGATACGTTTTTTTTAATAACACGCATAATAATAATAAATTTATTGTCAAACAAAACAGTACAATCTGCGTATGAGCACGTGGAGAACTATAAAATAAATTTACACTAAGGAAGCAAGCAAGGGACCATCCCATCAATTCCGATAAAGGGCCTAAGGCAGAGGCGGAATCAAAAATTTCAGCAAAAATTCCTAGATAAGATGAAAAGTTATCTGCGAGTTATAATAGTAATAAAATATTACATGTTTGTAATTTAACTCAAAAAATTTATTTCACATATACAATTCTTATTGAATTATAGATTCTGATATAGTGTTTACAAATCATAAGAAATGAAATAACACTAATTCACGATTTATTGTTATAATAAACACGCCCCTAGACAAAGCCTAGAGAACTTGTATAAGAAATCGGCCTCCATCCGAAGGAAAACCGCAGAAAAACCCGGGCCAGGATGGGGCTACAGCATTAATGCACACATCCGTGCCAAAGTTGAGTACACATAAAACTAAATTAATGTGAGCCAAAAGACAACAATCATGCATAAAATAGTTTATGATAGTGTTATAACTTATTTAAAAAGTACTACAGCAATTGCGTGATAAAGTACAACTTTTATTAAAATCAATAAATTCTTTTATATTGTAGAAGCACTGGTGCAGGAGGTAGTTTTTAACCACAAATTTAAAGAGACAAAATTTCATAATATTTTTTATATCCTTGGGCAGGGAATTATATAGAACGATTCCTGAATGATATGGTCCTTTTGGGCAAAAAGTGGTTGACACTCTAGGACGATGAATATTAATACTATTGCCAGTATTGTGTTCGTGAACGAGACTGTTTCGTATAAAGCAAGGGTGGCACTTCAGTAATTCGGTCTTAACAAACACGACTGTTTCATAAATATAAATGCAGCGAGGTGTTGATGTTACAAATTATCCGAACTACCCTCTTCTGAATTCTGAAAGTTTGAATACTCTGACCGGAATTGCCGCAGAAAGTAATACCGTAACGTAAATAGGAGTAAACGATTGCAAAATATACGTAACGGGAAATACGTGGACTAACTACGTTAACTAAGATTCGGAATGCGTAACACAATTTGCTTAATAGGGAATAAAGATTGTCAAAGTGACAATTCCATTTGAAGTTGTCTTGAATATGGCGACCTAAGAATTTTGTATTTGTAACAGTTTTTAATTGTGTTGCGTTTAAAGAAAGACAAACCTGAGGTAAATATGTTGTGATACTATTTTCAAATGACATAGACATTGTTTTGCCAGTGTTTACAAAGAGACGATTTGCATGGAACCCAAGTCGAAAGGTTAGACAAAACCTTTTGAGCGTTGGCGTGTTTACATAGTAAATTAGTGTCATTAGCAAAATGAACCATTTCGCAATCTGATGTGAATGATGGCATGTCGTTCACATACAAAAGTAGGGCCGATAATTGAACCTTGGGGTACTCCGCAAGTACGTCGCTGAAAGACAATGCTGAAATATTTTATTTTTAATATTGGATATTTCGACCTGTTGATATCTATATTTTAAATAAGAAGTTAGCCATTGATGTGGAAGTCCATGAATGCCTAAAGAATGCAATTTGGAAAAGAGAATTTTGTGATCTATGACATCGAATGCTTTGGATAAGTCAAGAAGAACACCCTGAGGATTTTCTCCACGGTCAAGAGATGTGGTAACATTGTTTAAGAAAACAAATATTGGGCTTGTAGTGGAAAAGGATTTCTTAAAACCGTGTTGATCATCAGAGAGAATGTTATTTTTTGATAAAACATCTAGAAGACGTTTATAGAACAATTTTTCTAGGATTTTTGAGAAAGTAGGTAGTAGAGGTATTGGTCGGTAATTTCCAATATTAAGTTTGTTTCCTTTCTTGTGTGAAGGTTTTACTTTAGCTGTCTTAAATATGTTAGGAAACACCCCGTCCGATAAAGAACTATTAAAAATATTTATGAGTGGATTTAATATTGCGAGGGACGAAAGTTCAACATTAAACTCGGGTATATCATCTATGATTGTTGAAAATTTTGTTTTTTAATGTGCTGATGAGTCTTATGACTTCACTGGGGTTAGTTTCGAAAGTAAACATAGAATTGGGTACGTGGGAGGATATAATTGAAGGACATTGATTTGGATATATTGAGTTCTTTATTTTACCAACTTCTGAGAAGTGAGAATTAAAGAAATTTGTGATGTCCTGAGGATTTGTTACGATTTTCCATCGTTTAGTAGAGAAACATTTTCTTCGCGATTTTGAGAAGTTGACGTGTAATTTTTAACAATATTCCATATGGCTTTGATCCGGTTGTTCGATTTTAGTATATGCCTGTCGTTTTCCATTACTTTAGCTGCATAGACTACTTTTCGAAGAATAGTCTTATATTTACGAAAATAATTATGGAATTCGGGTGGTTGGTTATAGCGTTTTGAAAGATAATATAAACGGCGTTTGTTTTTTGAAGAAATCCTTATCCCTTGGGTGATCCATCTATTGTATTTCTTTATGTTAATTAACTTGCGTTTTATGGGAAAACTAGAGTTGTAATGTTTTAGGAATATTGAGATTTTCGTCGTTGTTTTGGTAATTGTAAACATCTTTCCATGTTTTTTAAACGCAAATAATTTAATAAATATGGATTGATTTGTGTCATTAAACTCTCTTGAAAATTTGTATAGGATTTTAAGTGATTTTAGTTTATTATATATAGTCAATACTTGAGCAAGGTGATCACTGTATCCGGCGATAAACACTTCAGAGAGATACGAGATTCCATTGTTGACGATAATTTAATCTAGGGATGTTTGAGATGAACAGGAGTGGCGAGTGGGGTC
>NNCF01126385.1:454908-466600 GCA_002313205.1 Laupala kohalensis | reverse complement strand
CTCAGGAAATCGATGTTGAAATCGCCACATATAACGATAGATTTAGTAGATTTATCTGTGATATGTTTTAAATCAATTTCGAAGTTTCGAAAAAATATGTCAAGATCTGATTGAGGAGGTATATAAATACACAAAACAACAATACCGGTGTCGGTCAGATTAACTGCAGAAAATTCGTACACCCTATCTAATGCTTACTTTAGCTAATGCTTACGTAATATATAATGCTTACTTGACAGCTATGGTTTCTCCAATAAGAGTCCAATAAAATAAGTCGGCACGTTTGCTGTGACACTTCTAGATCTGATTTGCAAGTTAAATTCCTGTTCGTGCTGTGATCTAAAAATCAAAAGGAACGTGTTCATTTTTGGTTTGTTTTCTGAAACATTTAGTACTATAATTTTCATTACTTAACATTTTTATTTGCATTTTACGAGTTGAACTATTATAATATAAATATTTTTTAAACAACACACTTATTCAGACAAATTGTTAATTTAATATAGAGAAAAATATAAGAAATTGCATTTGTACCATGAAAGATTCAGTTCTAGCACAAATATTTTTTTAATATATTGAAATTAACAATCGTTTGAAACTTTGAAAATCGACCGCTTGAATTACAACAAATGCAATTATGATGCAATTTCTAAAAAAAGTGATTACATATTCTATTGAACATTTGTGTTTCTCAAGCGAATAAGAAATGAAAATTGCGAAATATATACGATTTGTTTTCGTTTTTAGTTTTGCTTTACTTACAAGAAGTAATATGTCTTTGCGAAACAAGTAATTTAAAGGGATAGTACTTTTAATTTGTACCGTCAATCGAAATGTTCATTCTAAAATTGCATAAGCCTTGAAACACTATAAATTTACTCTTGACGAGCTACGAACATCAGAGTTCCACGTAATGTTTTTTCCTCCGTGAAGAATCGTTTTCTTCACGCAGCAGACTGATGGCGGAGCTCCAACGCTTTCTCTGTATTACCAGAATGCAATTCACAAACAGCATAAATGAAGAGGTAATGACAAAGAATGAATATTTGAATGCTAATAAACATGCAATTTTTCTTGATTTTTTGTTATAAAATAGTATTCAATATTTATAAATAAGAGGTAATTCTTATTTTTGACAATTAAATCTGAGGACGGTGTTTTTTAAACCTTATTAATTTAATGTAGATTTTCTGGAGAATTCTTATGAATTGTTTGTTCTTATAAAAGAAAGAGCATTGTATATCGTCTCTCTGTATGTGCATATTATCATATCTATTTTGGAGTTATTAATTATAGTGAAAAATGTAATTATCGAACACAGAACACTTCTGTAAACAACTCACTACACGAAACTCTGTAACGGTACTTCGTACCCACCAATAATTACGTTATGCTAACCCTACCTTCCACTCCTGAGGAGATTTTTATTTTGTTTTTTATAAGAAAATATGGGAACAAATTTTTATACAGTGACTTAATTGTCCGTTCTTCGTTGTTCTGTACTTTTTCAGACCTTTGGATTACGGTGAAATAACCTTTTACTTAAACGATCCCAATGAAACTAAGCGTTAATTAACATAAAGTATAGGACCCTCTCCCATGTCGTAACGATGTTACAAACTCCCCTTTTCCCGGGGTGCGCGTTACGTATTTTATGAATGGTTCCTTATCATGAAAAAGAAGAATATCGACAAGTAAAAAGTGTGAATAAATAAATAAATTTATTGCCAAAAAAGCAGTACGAACTGCGTATGACTACGTGGAGCACAATAAACTAATTTACTCTCCGGAAGCAAGCAAGGGACCATCCCATATATTCTGATCAAGGGCCCTAAAGCAGAGGCGGATTGAAAAATTTCAGCAAAAATTCCTAGATAAAATAAAAAGTTAGCTACGAGTTATAATACTAATAGAATATCAACATGTTTGTAATTTAACGCAAACAATTTATTTTACATGTATGAATTATTATCGAACTATAGATTATTCTGAGTTTAGTGTTTACAAATCATAAGAATAATTTGTCAATTGTTTGTGACAAAACATAGAAGACCTGATTACTACAGCGAAAAACGAGATCACCCCCGCATTTCCTCGGGCCACAGTTTCTAAATCTCTAATGCAATATTTTAAAGGGTCTTGATTCGAATGTGAGTAAATATATGAAAAGTCCTATACAGACCTTACCCCTCTTACGTACATTCAAGTTATGAACGTTCGAACATGCGAAAAAATACGTGTTGTTAAATATTTTTATCGTAATTATTTCACAAGTTGCAATTTTGAATTTCGCACGATCTGCTGCGACAACCCAGTCGGAGCAGTGCTGCCCAACGTGACATCCCCTTCTGCACAGCGTCATTCTTGTAACACGCGTGCTCATTTTCTGCTTATATGTATAACGTAGTGTCTTATTTGTTAAATGTTTGTGACAAATTATCTTTTCCGAAATTAAAAGTGGTTATTATAATGAATATGAGTACACATAAATAAAAACTAAAAATAAAACTTAAACAACTTTTATACAAACCAACAAATATTTTTCCCTGCCCTAATACGTTTCGTAACATTCTTTTCTCTCCTTATCTCTCCATTTGCAGTACAGGTAAGAATATCAATAATATATCTTGGTCAGTCGATGCATTGAAAGGTAAAAAGGTCCGTAGATACAAATTAAGTTGTAAGTCTTATACTGATACTCGTCCATTTCTACAGCTTCCTTCCTAACGCTCTCTTGTCATATTAGTTCCAAGGACTCACTTGCTATAATTAACTTTCACAATTTGTAAAAGGTGACACAAGAGCGAAGTTATAGTACCAATAGACTTTTAATTTTAATAGGTTTAGGTTTACTTCAATTTTGAAAGGAACAAAGTCTTATCACATTTATATGAACTGTTTCGAAATTCTGGAGACAACGCGCTGTGAAAACGGATGATTTTGTCAATATTTTGTAAGCACGCGTAATAAGATAAACTTCTTTGTTATCTGACACATCCATGGCATTAACATTTTAATAAAAATGGTGTGAATCATTATTTAATTGATTTGCACACAGGATAGCGACAGATGCAAATATTGTTCTACCACGCATTTTGCTACCACGACAAAGCACTGAAANTTCTACCACGCATTTTGCTACCACGACAAAGCACTGAAAGTATCATGCTTCCGATAAATTTGAGCAGCGAAGTGCGATGAATGTAAAAAGAAAGTCAATAGTTCCAATCTTTGTATGTGTTACTTTCTCTTTGACGTTAAATGTGTCCTTTACAAGAAGATATGTGTACACGTGATTGCACATTTTAGCCAGAAAGTACGAAATTACACATTTTTTATACAAGTATGACGGAACAATGTCAAATACAGCAAGATATTTCCTCATAAAGGTATCTACATAAAGACAATGTTTGAAAACATAATTGAAGGATATTTTGCTTTGAGAAAATGACATTGACACATTAAAACATTCAAGAAGAAAGTATAGTTATAGATTCAAAAATATTTCCATTGTAATATATCTTACCTATTTCAGATACAGATAGAGTAAAAGGAAAGTATACATCTACAAAAGAATCGTATTTTCTTTGTGAACAATGCATTAAATAACGTATCCATGTAGAGCCAGCAGTGTTTTATCTATAAGGTATTCAAGCCACACACAAACGTGTTCGCCTCGCTATTTGTACATATCTAAGCTCCAATGGTTAAAAAATGAAATTCCACTTGTATTAAATGTACTTATTATTTATTATACTCCCGCGCAATATACATTGAGTATATTTGTGTTCAAATTCACGTGTTATTGTGATTTTGGTGACCCGTTTGGAGTAATTGAAAAAAATCAAATAAATAAAATTTTAAGAAACAATAAAAATTTTGGCACCTTTAAGATAAAAATTATGTTTTCATCCATTATGACGTTAATATTTATTCGAAAAATATAATATTCGATTCTCCCAAATGTATTCACAGGATGGACCTCTAACTTGGTTTAAGTAAAAAACAGAATAAACAATATAAATTAAAAATTAAATAAATATATCCTTTTAATGTGTATCGTGGTCATATGGCTTCACTGAAAATGTTCACCCTCTAAAGTAGCAAAGACGAACGTCCCCTTAGTTCCCTTCACAGTCTGAATCTATGAAATATTTTATTACTATTTTTCACGCTTAATAAACTATCTTTAATACTCCAACTTGGCCTGTTTACTTCTTAAAGTACATTTAAACAGTAGTGTATTTCGTGGGACAAAGTCCCCCATTCACGGGAACAGATTCGCACCCGTCCCTTCGGAAAATCTTGGATTCGCCATTGGGATCCATCTCTGATAATGCACATTAAACTCTAAAATAAGGTCAATTTACATATAAAAGGGTATTTCAAATTTCATCAATTGGAAAAAAGGTGACCTCAAATTTAAATTGAACCTCCCTCATATTCAGTAAAACATTTCGGGGTAGAATCTAAAAAGTGCAGACTGTATTTTAAACATCGTGATTTTAATTATTTGACATCGTTGGTGCAGAATTGTTCGTAGCTATAAAATAGATGCAACGCATTTACTTAAAGTTTTCATGAAATGAAACATTGTGATGCTTAATTATTAAGTTTTTAAGTTAATTCTAGATCTCAATATTCTCATGGATGTTTGCGTTTTAAAGATATCTGTCTTTGCAAAAAGCCTTTTTTAGAGTTCTGAACGAGGATATGATACACTAAATCATGTCCTAATAAAACTGAAGAATGTAATTACTATTATATAAAGATTACAATGACATACCTTTTCGCGGAGGAATAATACAGATTATCTCGCGTATATAATTCAGATTATCTGTATCAAATACAACAGCATATATTGATTCAGAAAGATAATATGTACGACGAATTTTTATATATGTATGTGGTAACTAAACACTTTTACGTATGGCTTTCTATTATAAAATTGGTAATGCTTTTAGAGTGAATAGTTTCAACAGAAATATTTTTCATCGTTTTCCCAAAAGTTTAATGACCGAAGTTTTCAATCAAAAGTTTATTTCAAAAATCTCCGTTTGAAGGGTGTTTCTTTGAAGCCATCTACGTTTACCCCGTTTATGAATGCAAGCATCTTTGCTGAATGTTCCCTTAGTTGCGTAAATAATGACGATTCAAGTAACGCAACCAACTGGAACAAAAGTAAGGCCACGTTTTGATATTTTATTAAAAACTGAAAAACTGTACTGCTGATTTTCACGCCGATCTTAATGAACCAGTGCTGTGTCGGAAGAAATTTTCTCGACTTAATATCTGAGGTTCCCTTTCAAAATGTTCACAAAAATATACATGGTTATTTGTGGAGCAGATATCCGTCGTTCTTTTTGTAGTCTCTGTATCATTTTTTATGGAAACTTCTATAAATAGTGATTCAAATGTTATTTGATTCTCGCAATTTTTTCGCGGTCGCATGGTTTAATTGAAGCCAACTCGAGGGACAGCAGAAGAATGATAAATGTTCACATCACTCGTGATAAGATATTACCATTGAATAGAGACATTTAAGACAAAACATTCCTTTTAGAGACAAATGAACACGAGATTTATTTATGTATATCAATTTTATTAGCTGAGATGTTAGAATATAGTTCAAAATAAATGAAAAATATATATTTTGTGCCCATTGAATGAAATGACAAAGTGATTACCAGATATTGGGCTTGAAAGTATGATGGCAAATTATTCCATCTTATGTATGTAGCGTGAATCTGCATATACTCGTGTTTCCTTCGTATAAACATTTAAGTAACAAAGATCCGTTCAAACTTTACTTGTTACAAATATTTATTGAATAATATGTACAAGATATAAATATATTGAAATTCTAATACAAAAATTCAGTAAGAAATAACAATAACCTAAGCTAAATTTCATCATACCATATTCAACTCAATCATATTTAATGACCCTTTTGTCGAAATAAAGGAATAAGGATTTACTTATTGATTTTGCTTTTCTTCATTAAAGCAACAAAAGTATTCATTTGCATTATGCATTTAGGATAAGGGCAGGGTTAGCATAATGATGTATTTAGACACTCATGTACATTACCAAGAAATGTTCTTATTAGAAATCATCGCAAACAAATAATAAGATGAAATGTAGTTGTAACAAGTAAATCCTTCCAAGTCATAAGAAATTACTCAAATACACAAAACCCAGAAGGTATAACGAAATTAATATTCGCGCAGGATTTAAGTATTGCCGTAATACTAGGTTTCTTTTTAAAGCTCGAAACGTGTTGGTTCATTTCGAGGCGGTAATTCGTTCCCATACTTATTTGTACAAGTGAAATTGATGATTTGGTTAGAGTCGTTTAGAAGGAAGGTAGGAGAGGAGCAAAATGACTTTTATTTATTCTTGCATTTGGCGATGGAAGATTACGGTTAGCGAACGTGATTTTGTTTTTTATGGAACAAGGCTCTTCTCGAAATTACGAGACTAATGAATAGAATTCAGGTTTGCCTTTGAGGAAAAATACTTCAAACTGTTTTTCTCTTTCCTCATTCACCTTCTCCATTCAAGGGTGGATACAGGCAAACGTGACTCCCTATTACTTAGTTTTTGTAGAATAATGGACATCGAAGAAGCGAATGCAATCGCAATGTTTCTTCAGTATACATTGGTAATACCTGAACATCACAGTTAAATACCTCGCAGTTCTACGTGAAATAAGATTGACGAGGAAAACACAAATCGCATATTAACTTACAAGTAAAAAACAACACGACTTGACTCACTATTAGAATCACTATCAAAAGATAAAAGCTCAATTCTCATTACTCAAATCTTATGAATAACGAAGTTTCATTCTTATACACTATATTACTCAATATATAGGAATACAGAGAGGATTTCAAATATAGCTCTCCAAAATATCTCTGGTATTCAACAGGGATGTTTTACTCCCCTATACGTGTTCCGATTTAATTTATCACAGTCTGTACGTACATCCCCTTAGGTGAGGTCANAAATTTATCACAGTCTGTACGTACATCCCCTTAGGTGAGGTCACTCGTGGTACATACACCGGGGGGTGGGGGGGACAAGCTATGTAACGTTTCTCGCGAGAGTGCACTCTTGGTCACCGGATGCGGGCTGTAAACGAGACAGGCCTCGGAGGTGTAGGTACTTCTGCCTTCTGGTCCTTCATTGTACGCTTTACTGCAGCCCTTCCATGTTTTCTCTCCTCCTGTGTACTCCTTTCTCACACCTTATATTCTGGTTGAGTACCATTTATGCCTCACTTCCTTAATGACGCATTATTAAAGCTACATCTGAGGTATTTATTCTCTCTAAATAAATACTTTTAAAAAATAATAACTTAAATCTCGTGTATTTTTTATCTGATGTAGGTAAAATAATTATTTATTATATTCGTAAGAACAAATCACAATCTCTCATGTTTTCTTGGTGGATGATAATTTAACCTTGAACTCGTATGTATTACTGGGTGTAAAGATGAATCATTTCATGAAATTAAAGAGTACCATAAGTATAAAACACTTCCCCAGGTCATAATGTAATTACTTCCATGCGTATCGCAAAATCTGAACCTTCAATCTTCCAAGGTTTATTACAATGTTCGAGAGCTCTCCGCAGAATAGACAAACGATAGAACATTACATGAGCTTCGTCACTGGCGTTGCGGAAGGGTATGTTCATAAAGAGTGTAGTAAGAAGCTATGTTCATGTCTTCACGCTTCTGCTCCGGCAGTATTATAACTCTTGCGGAGAATTAGTACATCGCGCCGGCAGCATTTTCTTTCTTGTTTAGAATGATTTCTTGTTAATATTATTACTACTATATTTCAATTGCCAGTGTTACGAACTCTGGAGCTGTTTATGTAACATAGCTCGCACTCGTAAGTTATTCTTCTCAGGTGAAGGGAACAATATGGCCTCATTTAGTTTTTTGATGGTCAGTTTTCAATACACCAAATGACTCAACATCTTCTCTTATTCTTTTTAATGGTACTAAAAAGTAGCGTATTACTGTAAAAGAAACAGCTCATTTCATTTTTATCAGAACATACAACCAAAACCTTTTCAGTCTTCAACTAGGAATTAATGTACTTAACAGTACATTATTTTGGATAATGTTAAAACATGTCTCTCTCATCGATAGAAAAAATCTAATTTTTATTACTTCTGAATGCATAATATTTTATTCTTCCATGTGAGATTAGTGGCTCGTGAATTTGTGGTTTCGGCGAAACATTATTCCCATACGAATTTACTTCTTGGTGTATCAAAATGCATACCAAAAGAAATGTTGAAAATGTTTCTGTTAGAGATCTTAAAAATCTTGTTCCAGTTGCTTGTCAGATTCTCCAACAAAAAACAATGAAGAAATTTTATGAATATTATAGTTTATAACATATTTAATAATAATAATCTATTTACTGCTATTACCGGAGATAGAATGAAGGAATGTATTCGGAAGTATAAACGGAAAAAAAATCATTGTTAAATAATGAACAATAACAATGAAAAAGACTGACAATGAAACAACCTAAAAATTCACTATACGGTATTGAATCATTCTCGTGCGTACAAACATACAAACATATCGCCATGACTTCTATCTGAAAGATAACTTTTCTCTCGTTACACTTAACCAAAACTTGCTTAAAATTAAGTAATATTACAAAGATTACTTTGTGTATTGAGGTGTCACTACTCTGGAATATTACTAATCATGTCTCAGTGTCACACCACCTGAGAACATGGGATGAAAACACATATAAGATGATAGTCTAACCCAATTCTTAATTTATATTCATAAATTTGAAAATGTCGTTACGGTGTTTGTGTAGATAATGCACACATGAAGCTTTAAATAACTCGAAAAAGAGCACTTTCTATAAACGAAACGTCAGAGCAATCCATGGAAAGAAGATAGAAATAAATTGCCCTACAAATCGCAGAACGGTGTTTACGAATACGTAAATATACGTTAACGTCAGAGCAATCTTCAACGTATTTTGCTGATTTAAGCGGTATTATGTCAAGAAATATTCTGGAAGTCGGGATTTAATTCCATCTCTTCCAGTAATTTCCAAAGGCAAGTGTACTTTTTCTTTTTAGGAGTTACGTTCTTTTAAAGTTTCAAAAATGTTTTCCTGTTATAACATTGGCATTTAACTTTGATATAATGTGATAAATTAATATTTCATAGCTAAGATAAAGAAACTGGGTTTCACGTAAAAACTTTAAAAAATAATGGTTTTTTACCATGAAAATGAAGAAAAAGTAGAGTAACTCATCGAGTTTTTAAGTTCTTACCATGTATTTCTAAATTCTTAAGTTTGAACAATACATGAAAGTAACTTGTTATTTTTAGAAAATTTGTATTGGAATTACTTGTTTATTCCTACTCAACGTATATGTAACTGGTTATAACTGATTTTTATTGTTTGTATGTAAATTTTCACAAGAATAAACTATTTTGAATCTTTTTTACTAACACAAAAGAAACTTTGTCAAAAATAATCATTTGTGACAGGTTATCTCGATTTATTTAGAAAGTACAGTTACCGGATTATTCCTGGAAGCCACAGAATTGTTATAACACGTTCTCTAGTAATCTAACACTTTTAAACTCTCATAGTATTTGTAAATCAACTGTGAGCGCAAACAATGCGCGTTCATACTCAGCTAGTAAAACATGAAAAAAAAACAATGTGAGACATTGAATAAAATGAAATTCCCAAGTTAATGTTCTATGTATAAGTAACATTTTTCTTTTGAATAGGACTTTTAGATGACGATTTTGTTTAAAAACAAGCTTTGATTAAAATTCCTGCATTGAAAACATTCTAAGGCAATTAATATCTACGAACATTCTAAGGCAATTAATATCTAAGGCAATTAATATCTAATTTTTTTTTTGGATCCGCCTCTGCCTTAGGGCCCTTGATCGGAATTGATGGGATGGTCCCTTGCTTGCTTCCGGAGAGTAAATTAGTTTTTTTTCCTCCACGTGGTCATACACAGTTTGTACTGTTTTTTGACAATAAATTTATTATTATTATGAACTTCCCTCCTCCAAATTATTGGGAGCTTTCCACGCTCCAACCTATGCACATTCCGAGTGGGATAAGTTATCATACTTGTACTATCCTCACCTATTCATAGCGCTAGCGTTCAACAATTTAATTATCCCAACAAATTTCTTGTCCCCGCGTGTTCATAAGCAATTTATAAAAGGTTTTTTTTTTTACAATAAATTGTTTATTTTTTTATTGTCGTTCATTATCGACGACAGTGATTCATGGTTTCTGAGGTCTTGCGTCTTTACAAATGACATTTGAACATAATTATAGTTTTCATAAATTTTCAATTTTTGGTCTCATGTCAGAGCAATACATCAAGAATAATCAAAATCTCTTATTCAAAAAAGAGAATTCAATATTTTCTGCTGTAGAAATTTTTCGCAAACAAAAACCGGATTTCTGTAAACCTCGCCAACCTACTCCGTGTAGATTGTCCCTTCGTTCCTTTTTTCATTTGGGAGAGTGGAGCAGCTTATCTCTTCAGGAGACTAACGTACCGTTACAATCCTCTTATCGACATAATTCTTATCCATCTAGTGGAGAATCTTTTATCTTGTGTTCCTTCTCAGAATTGAAGTGTTCGGATCTTGACCATATCCCTTCTCTTCATCGTTACCAATGTTTGCGATCCCATTTTCTCACACATTATCACCTCTACTTCATCGTCAACGAAACTTTCTATACCTACTAATCCACTTATTAATGAGCATATTATCTTTGAGCATAGAATTTATTTCTAGTCTAGTTCTTCTCACACCGGTCGAAAATTTTTAATAACTTTTTTAATTTTTAAAATTTTTAATAATTTCTTTGTTTGCATCATAGACGATGCGAATTATTCAACGCGCCCCACCTTATTTCCCTGAAAATATCACACCCCGATGCATCTGAATTCTTCACCGATGTTCTTCAAACTCCAATCCTTCCAGATATTTCCTCCATTATTCAGTTCCACCATTGATATTTTTTCCTGTCTGGTCCCTGCACTATCATTTCAGGAGTTCTTGCACGTATTTAAATAAATTTTTTGTTTATCTATTTATTCCATTTAGTGCATTAATATTATCGCTTTAGTCCTGTAAATAATATTATTTTCGCACAATACTCCTCATAAATGTCTTATTTCATTCTCGTTTCAATCCATTCATTCATATTTCTATTGTTTCCATATTTAAAAATTCGTTTGCAAATTGTCTTCTTTCGTATTCAAGTGAAGGGCAATCAAATAAAATGTGTCTTTATCGTCTTTACATACGCAAACTCAAGAGCAGTAACCTTTTCTTCCTTAGATAGACATTAAAATATTCATGCAAATATCTCTATATGACTTAAACAATTGACTGTTCTTCTATAACCTTTCCAGCATATCTTCCGACAGTCAAAATATTTTATTTTATAATCCCTCGATTCCACTTCCAATAAAATTGTTAGTGTTTGCCTTATAAATTAGGAACAGACAAACTGCGTAGAAGAGAATTTTGTGGAGTGAGAATGGAATCTACTTAATTATTATATTTTTTCGAGTTTTTTGTGATCAGTGGTTGTATTTAGATCCCAACTTTCATTGTAGTGTAAAATTCTTTGTTCTGTGTGAG
>NNCF01126385.1:440039-450527 GCA_002313205.1 Laupala kohalensis | reverse complement strand
TTGTACTTTATCACGCCATTGCTGTAGCACTTTTTAAATAACTTATAACAATTCAAAAACTATTTTCTTGCATGATTGGGTTGCCGTATGGCTCATATTAATTTAGTTTTATGTGTACTCAACTTTGGCACGGTTGTGTACATTAATTCTGTAGCCCCATCC
Organism: Laupala kohalensis; assembly: GCA_002313205.1. Taxonomy (NCBI): domain Eukaryota; kingdom Metazoa; phylum Arthropoda; class Insecta; order Orthoptera; family Trigonidiidae; genus Laupala; species Laupala kohalensis. The sequence goes on along the minus strand of NNCF01126385.1, from coordinate 450,365 downwards.
TGGCCCGGGTTTTTCTGCGGTTTTCCTTCGGGCGGAGGCGGATTTCTTATACAAGTTCTCTAGGCTTTGTCTAGGGGCGTGGTTTATTATAACAATAAATCGTGAATTAGTGTTATTTCAATTCTTATGATTTGTAAACACATAATCAGAATCTATAATTCAATAAGTATTGTACATGTAAAATAAATTTTTTTTGAGTTAAATTACAAACATGTAATATTTTATTACTATTATAACTCGCAGATAATTTTTCATCTTATCTAGGAATTTTTGCTGAAATTTTTGAATCCGTCTCTGCCTTATCGGAATTGATGGAATGGTCCCTTGCTTGCTTCCGTAGTGTAAATTTAGTTTATAGTCCTCCTTGTGGTCATACGCAGTTTGTACTGTTTTTTGACAATAAATTTATTTAATTTATTTATCATACTTTGGAAATGGGAAGCAGTGGGAGAGATGATGCTAAATGGAACATATCGAGTAGAAAAGCAGGTTCAAATTGAACAAATAGAAGAAATAGATTATGAAGGTAAACACATGACGATTGAAATGAGAAACATACTACAAGGGTTGATACCACCAAGGTACGATAAGACATCCCACGACATGAAGGAAGGAATGAAGTATGTAGCAAAGAGAATGTTTCAGATTAATAATCGTGTATTGTTGCTGTATTTTCCAAAATCGTGGAGTTAATATTATTCCTGATGAATGACAAGAGGTATCCAATTAATTGAAATCTCTTAAATTACGGTGAACCTCACGTCCAGGTAAAAGATTTATTATGTGATGTTGAATGAAAATGGGAGACGGGACCCAGATTCGAACTCGGGACTTTGAGCTTGACGCGCTCATGCGCTTACCAACTGCGCCATCCCGTTCGCCTCCCGGGTCTGTCTTCTGGGAAAATACGTCCCAAAACAAAGTACTTCCTAAAGGGAGTAGCCTCATATGAGGAGCGTAGAGTCTAAGAGACCACCTCAGAGGTCTTTGGGTCTCGCAAGTTGAATGAAAATTGTAGACGAGCCCTGGAGGAGAACGGGATGGCGCAGTTGGTAAGCGCATGAGTGCGTTAAGCTCACGTTCCCGAGCTCGAATCTCGGTCCCGTCTCCCATTTTCATTCAACATAACATAATTAAGTATCCAATTAATGCAAAATCTTTTGGGCCATATCTTTGGAGGTTTCCTGTGGGAGAATATACATGGGTTAATACTTTGGTTGGTCGCAACATTTAGAAGGAAAATATGATCGACAGTATGATTTTCCAAAGCAACAGAACACAGCTGAATAAATTAAGAAATTAGTAACAGCAACAACAACTAGAGAAATAAAATTATATATTTCCTTTGATGGAGCGTTTGAGAATGCGGATTGGGGAATTGGGGAAAGAATCTCAAACAGTGCAGAAATGAAAGTCCCTACTTATACAACGTACTTCATTCATATTTCACTGATCGCCATTAGTCCAGGAACAATAGACATTCTACCAAGCGACAATTCGCATTTAGATGAAATTTGGGATACATCTTAAGGTCATCATATCAAATGAAATATCAAAAGTCCTCATCTATGCCACGTGTGCTAAAGTTTTATGCAAGTTCAAAGGTCACGGAAAACGGTTTTTCGAAAATTTCTCTTCAGTCATACTGTTTGTCTTAAAATATTTTTATAAATGTTATAAATTATAAAATTGCCTTCAAAACAGGTTCCTATATGTTTTTTTCCTCCGAAGCATCATTTGCGAGTTAGCGCGGTTCAAAGAACCATTTATACTGTGTTGCGCCCACCATACCTACATGTGCGAGTACACGCATACAGCCATATACTCCGCAAACTTAATATTTTCTTTTCTAATTTAGGTGCATACTTAAAGTCTTGTATTGTAAACATCAAAACTTTGATTTGCAATTAATTATTACTTTTTCGATTGTACATATATAATATGGTCAATATAGTGATTATAATACATTTCCAAACAAACAATTTCAAAACAAAATAAGCTTAAAAAGGAGCAACAAATTATAAAGAATAGTAAAGAAATTTTTATAAAATATCTGCAAATCAGAACTTTTTAATGTACGCAGTCAACCAGAGTTTTACAATGAAAAGTAGTGTGGCAATGTTTCGTTCTGTCACGTAATTCGACATCCCATGAGTCTGGTAAGTGTTGGTTCTTGTGTGAAATTAACATCAATTTTTTTAATAATCGTATTCCTTCCCACGCCACCTACGAGGTAGAGTGCTAGGTGCATTTCTTTTATCGTGGTGTCCGCTGAAGGTACAATCCTCCATCTGTTCGGATCAACGAAAGGTTCGTTTTGTTAATTTACCTTAAAATATTTAAAGGTTAGTTTAAGCATTAGAAGTGTTGAATGGAATACTGCCAATAGATCTGTATGTGTAAAAGGATGTTACCGGAAGAAGAAAAAATAATGACGCATGAAGAAGTTTTACGAGAACACATAATACCCTTAAACAAATTAGTACGGTACCTATTAATAGGTTGGCAAATACATTGGGAAAAGCCAACGAAAGGTACGAAAACATAATTATATCTGAGGTAAATTTTAGACAGAGAATTGAAAATGGTTTCACATTAATGGACCTGTTACAGAGTTTCTAATGGAATACGGCTATTTTTATAAGTATTTACAAAGGAGAAGAATTAAAGAAGATTCAATTTATATGTGTATGTTAGAAGAAATTGTACAGTATGTTCTCTATAATTACCCATTATATGGTAGAGAGCCAGAAGTATTTTTAGAAGATCTGAAGAGAAAAGGGAAACTAGCGGAGCAAGATAAACGAGAATATGTAAAAGTAAAGGATTATGTAATAGGGATTGTAGAGATAAGAGATCCGCAAAAAACAGAGAACTAAAATGAATAATTTAAAAGATATTAATAAATAAAAAACTAAAGTAATCTTGTTATGATCTTGTTAAAGACAATGTGATCAAGGCAGACTCACTTGAAAGAAAATGCAAAAAAAATACAATCAAGCCTTCACTTCCACAATTTTCTGGAATTATTTATTTATTTAATTCTTTAATGACATTTCTAAAGTGGCGAGGAACATGACATGAGACTTCCTCGCAACCTCTTCCGCGTAATTTAATTTTGTACGTGGAAGGAGCTGGAATAGGTGAAGATTACCCTACTTGAAATACTCATCTAGGTTGACCGTGTGTGGAGAATCTTGTTTAATACTTAGTACTGTGCGTTGGGGACCTCTACTTTGGGGCTGTTGTGGCAATTCATTTACCGAAGCTCTCACAATGAATTATTGTTTTGTCTCATGGCGAGGTTTTGGCTGCTCTTGCATTGCGATCTATATGTGACTTAGCTGAGGGAATTAGGAAGGAGGGATGTTGTGTTGTCGTGGAATTTATGCTACGGAACATATATTTGTCTGGAGTAGGTGAGAAAAACCCGAGCTGAGAACCTCACAAGTGCGGCTGAGCGGGATCACTCAGTGATATGGTGCAGGCGAAGACGCTACTACTAGACCACCGGTCGGTAACTTTATCAGTGACTCTCGCAAATATTTCATTCATTCCTCCAATCCTTCCAGCTCAAGATCAGGTTATCTCCTCCGTCGATAGTTCCTCCTCATTCATCTTTCTCTCCACTACAATTCCCTTTCCCCTTGGTCGGCCAACGTCGAAACGCGCAATCCCCTGCGGCCCTTCGTGTCACCCTCCAGCAGCCTCCGCCGTTCTTTCGTGTCCGCGCTTCATACTCGTCGATAAGCATCGAAGCGAGCACAGCGCTGTGAAATTTTTCTCACTTGTGAGTGCTCTCGGCTGCAGTGAGGAGAACGCTCATCTTATCTCACCGCCATCGCAACGGACCAGTCACCGCCGCCGCCGCACACTTTACACCTGCCCGCCGCGTCCAAAGGGCCGGCCGCGGCTGACTACAGTAGCTCCTCGCGGCGTGCGCGCACGGCTAAAGCTCTGCATTGTTACGGTGCCAACGTTCCTGTCACAACCCACGTCCCGAGTGATGGGAACCTTTAACAGAGCTTCGAGAATTACTCGGACTGAACAGGATATGCGATCATCAGTATTTTGAAAAAAAAACAGGCAAGACAAGCGTAAGTACATTTAAAAAACAATAAAGCGCCTGGAGTAGATGGGGTTCCTTCCGAATTTATTAAGGAACTAACCAATGATATTGTGTCATTTTTAACCGAATTTTTTAATTACATCTACGATGAAGGTGGTTTTCCAGATTCATGGACTACGGCTGTAATACAACCTATATATAAAAACAAAGGATATATAAACGATCCAAATAGTTATAGCGGAATCTCACTACTTAATGTTATTAGAAAATTTTTTTGCAAAATTCTGTATTGGAGATTACAACTCTAGGCCGAGAAAAAAAATTAACTCTCGACATTACAGACTGGTTTTAGAAGCAACAATAGCACAATAGATAATCTATTTATTTTAAACATGTTAGCCGAGAGGGAAACTCGAAGGAAACGCGGAAAGCTGTACAGCGTGTTCGTAGATTTTGAAAAAGCTTTCGACACTGTGAACAGAGACATGCTTTGGTGTCTATTAGCGGACAAGGGAGTGTCAAAAACATTCCTACGTACTTTGCAACCTTTATATTACTCTGACAATGCATGCGTTAAAACAAATAATACTATAACTCCAACTTTTCAAGTAATTCAGGGAGTGAAGCAGGGATGTGGTCTCTCACCGTTCTTATTTATATTATTTATTAACGATATAATAGAAAAATTATGTGAGGCATCGACAGATGCCCCAACAATAGGTGCTCCCCCTGAACAGAAACAGATACCGGGGTTGCTATTTGCGGACGATCTTGTTCTATTCTCCACAACACCGTCGGGACTGCAGATAGGTCTAGATACGTTGGAGCTGTTCTGTGATAAAATGTGTCTACATATAAACATACATAAAACCACAGTCATGGTATTCAAAAACGGATGGATGTTCAGTAAAAATGAAATTTGGAATAACAAACGTCAACCTCTCGAGAAGTTAAAGATTACACTTATCTAGGTGTCAAAGTAAGTATGAACGTAACCTTGTCAAGACATATTACAAAAATCAAAACAAAAAGGCATGTATGTTCTAAATGAAATCCAAGAAGTACTGGTACCATCCCTGACATCGATCCTAGGATTGTAGTAACGATGTACACGTCACTATTCGTACCTGCAGTAACGTATGGAGCTGAAATATGGGGTGTTGGGGATTACGCATAACTTAATTCGCTTCAAAATAAATTCTTGCAAAATACTCTTGGCGTACTTCCGAGTACAGCTGACTGTGGTACTTTTTGGGAATTCGGAGTTTTACCGTTAGAAGTAAAAATTAAGATGAGGGCCATTAAATATTGGGTTTCAATAAGAAATGGGAAAAGGAACAACAATATATACCATTGCTACGAGTTAACGTGTAACGATGGGTGGGGTCAAAAAATTAGAACTATAATCGAAACTGCCGGTCTAGGACACTTAGAGCAGACAGCTCCGTCGAGATCCGATTATGAATTAATTATTCAGAGACTTGAAGACATAGAGAAACTAAACATAACGGCTGAGAGACAGGAAAAGAGGTCACTAATCGTGCAGAATATTGTGGCAGGAGACAAGGGGCGAAAACCGTACATAGACAAATTAAACAAGGTGGCAAGAGCAGGTTACGCTTGGTTTCGACTTGGGGGATGGAAATTAAGGAAATTGAGGGGGATCGAGATTCGCAATGCCCTTTATGCACGGATCACGAACATTGGGTCCACATTCTGCTACATTGCGTTAACACTGAAATAGGTCGAAAAAAGTGGCTTCTTGAGGGGGGATACAATCGTAAACCAAGAAATTACACTCTAGCTTTTGAAATAATGCCAGATAATAGAATCTCCGTTACTTTACTCCTTGGCAAGTTTCTGAGTATAGTTCGAAAAAAGAGGGAGGCGGAACTGATAAAGGAAATTAACCAGAATGAGCATACTTAATATAAATCTGTTTAAATTATTCTTGTTATTATTATTATAAGTGATAGTAGTAGTAATATTAGTATTCTATTTTAGTCTGTTTTCATTGATTTAAAAATGTATACATGTGCGAATATGGGTACATGTACATATACGTGTATATAGGTAAATATGTAAACAAGATTCATTTGGGTATGTTGGTATGTATGCATATTTTATTTGCCCTGCAGATAAATATGTAATCTTTCTATGAATTTATTTGATTCTGCCGCCGAATTTCTTTGTTCTGTTACAGGTTTCCAGTTACCAAGTTCAAGTTACTCTTGCCCTAACCGTTGGTTTTCCGTGGTTCCCAACGGTGCTCAATGAACGAAACAGTCACTCAAGTAATGTAACAATAGCTGAAATTAAAAATTAAAATTATATTAAAAAATAGCCATGACAGTAAAAGAAATTTCTTATTATAACTTATTAACACTTATTAATTTCTTTTTCCGCTACTGGTATCATTTACCTTCCAAATAATCGAAATATTTTAATACCTCTAATTTTAGTTACTGTTTCAGTTAATTCAGAGTGAATACTAGGGTATAGTATGCACAGCCCACGGTACATTTTAGGGCCCCTGTAAGGCGCACGGGTATTAAGCCCCGCCATATATATTGTATATTTTTTGTTGTTAAAATATAGCTCTTTTGAATTGAATTGAATATTAAACATACTGTGTTCTAAAATTAGTTGAATGATACTTAGAGAATTGAAGGGAAAAGTTTTGATAAATGATTTATTTCTTACGAACAAAAGAAAATACCCGTAATAGAAGGAAATAGAGAAATTCATTTATTATTATTATTATTATTATTATTATTATTACCTCGAGAACATTGCAAAAACGTCGATACACAAGATAAATACACATATTTTTAAGGAAATGAACGACATTTTTGAAGAATCGTTGTGAGTAAACGCAAAAAATATATTGTAGCGTAAAGATCTTGATTTAGATATTATAGAAGAGAAAACATCTATGTACTGTTACTATCTTGTTATTCCCGAATTTCTAATTTAAATGTGATTGTCTTTGTACGTGAACTCCTTTTGTATATAATCCTTGGATTTTTTGAAGTAGATACATAATAAGCATGTTGTTCGTATATACATTCCTTCTCCTCGACTGATCTGAAGATCTCGAAACAAAATTTCCTTCGGTATCCAGACAACAAAAAATTTATTTTTTCTGGAAAATCAATTAATTGGCATATCACCTCATGATGAAATTATGACGACTGGAAGGTATATAACATTATATAGTGGTACTTATGAAATAAAGTAAGATTACTTTTTTATAAGTAGGACACTTGTACTAATATGAAATCGGATACTCAGGGATATACTTAGGGTTCGAACTATAGTATCGATATCGAAAGAGAATCTATACTTTACGTTTCGATATGTGATACTCAGTACTCGATACTTAGGTATATTGAGTATGTATCGACACCCTTTGCTTCGATACTCCGTCTTTTGCACCCACCTTATTTACGATATCAAATGGTAAATTCGTATATCGTACATACCAAAGAGATTGAACAAAATTATGGTTAACAAGTAAAGTTGAAACCGATGGTGCTGCCTCTCATGTACTCAAATATATTCTGGTACGTACTTCACATGAATCGATGCATTTGATCGTTTCCAAGTAATTCTGATATTGATACTTTTTACATGATACATCCGAATTTCACTAGGGTAATTACAAATTCCTATACTACAAGATACAAGTAAATATACATTCAAAAGTACTCGATACTGAGTAGTATCGATACTTAGAGGTTGATACATTGGTGACCGATATCATTATCGATACCAGGTCGATACTCGAACCCTAGATATACTAGTCAAGTTAGTCCCTCATTAGACTAGCGGCCAGAATTGATGTTGTGCATTGGATCAAATGTTAGTTGCACCCTAGTCTAACATTGGAAAACAGGAATACTCTGAATGATCTAGGAATGCATTGTCCCCACGACAGGGCGCTATTGAGCTGCCAGCTGCTAAAGTTCTAGTATAATAGCAAGCGTATTTCAGTGACGTCTCTCACAAGTTGCTCAAAAACGTTACGTCATTCCGTACGTAGCAATCCGAGAAAAGTTGGGATGAAACCAGATTAGCTAGATTTAATAGGAATTATTCACGAGACATCCTGGTATATCACCCAGAGTTGACATAAATTAATCCTGACAAAAATTCCATCTTGGGATGTAATTTACTACACTACCAAAATATTTTCGCCTATCGTTACACAAGCAAATAGTTATTAAGTCTACAATTCGAAGTTAAAGTTATACGCTATCAATGATCAAGATCAAAAACTGCAGCATATGTCACAATGATTGCTATGTACTTATTAGTCCGAGTTATTGCACTAACAAAAAGACTGTACGCTGCGGAAAAACCAAGAGGTTACTTTTAAGTTGAATGAAGGAATGGTTGCAAAACACTCGTCCATTTACATCAATATTATTATTTATTAAGTTTATTGTCTTACGACGAGGTTAAGATGATGAAGTCTGTTCACATTGACGTTGAAGTATTGTATATGAATAAGATTTCTACTTCAGTTTTGATTTTTATTAAATATGCCTACGTGTGTAACATATGGATATTATATGCATACATAGAACGTTAAGAAGATACCGGGGATATATTTTCATACACATGGTCTATTTTCTATTTCTTCAGTTTATATAATGACAGTTGATGTGCATGTGGGGTGTCAAGTGTACGTTAGGAATTTAAATTGTTGTTTGGTGTTCTTCCCATCTTTCCAAAAGACCCTGAAAACCGTGAACTGGGAACTAGTGCTGTACGAAGAGAAAATTGTATCCCTACTAGTTATTGTGCTTAATGTTCAGTTCACTTTGATCGACATGGTATGTGCGAGTAAGAGAAGGAGTTCTGCCCATCTTTTACTTCCTTTCCGGAGCATTTGCAAAAAAATTAACTGTTTGTTCTAAAACTCCTACATTATAATGTACAAACGTGAATGGTATGTTTCAGGATTACAATACTATAAATAACACTATAAATAGTAATAACAAAGCCTTTGAATATAGTACAGTACCTCTTTATCTACGATGTATCTTTCTGAAATTCCTTTGTTTGCATCAGATACATTTCAGTGTTAAAAGTTATGTTAGCAATCTTAGTAGCCCTCATAATTATGCATGAACGGAAATTCTTCCTCCTTTCTCAGTCAATTGATTTTGTGAAATAATTAATATAATACACAAATTTATATTACTAGACTTAAGGAGGTTACCTCTATATGTCTCTTTTAGTAGAGCTATGCCGAATAGGTAGTAATGTTGTACACGAGAGTTTTAGTTTCTTAATTATGCTATTTACTATCATGGTGTTGATTGTTGCTAAGGTTATTTTCAATAACATCATGGTCTTAGATACCTAACTATGCATCTTGAAGAAATGAACTTATTTTTTATGGAAATTTGTTTCTAAACGAAGTATTTCAGTGGCCTTAGAGCATTAAATTGGAAAAGAAGAGTAAAATTTTGGAATAATTGCAGAAAAGGCGTAGAAAATATACGTAAATGACAGCAATCAGCTCATATTATGGTTCACTCAATACGGCGGTTGCGCATCAAAAGCGGCTTCACTACTATCCATGCAATGTGCTTGTTTCGTCGTATTCTCTGCCCTGGCATCATAGTAAAACAAAACGCCGCACAAACGTTTTGTTTATTTTCTCTAACTTGTACGGTGTCTTTTACCTAGCCATTACCGAACGTGGTCGCAGGCCCATATTTTTTGTTGCTGTCTCATACACGTAGATTTATGAAAAGTCTTCTAATCGTAAAAATATTCGATGCGAGATTTTGACGGAAGTGCTTCTCTGTCCGTCTCTACCAGGTTTATATTGCCCAAATTATTTCAAATGTGTGAGCCAATGGTATACATTCCCCCACAATAAGTCAAGTCTTGTGTGGTTGCTTACCACGGAGAACCCCGGTTTTGATTCCGGGTAGGGTTACAGAAATATGTATCTTTTCACTTCAATGTCTCAGCCATCAGCATAGAGCTGAGATGATAGAAAAAGAAAAAAACCCTGAACGACTTACCACCATAGTTATAGTACTTGGATACGGCAATCTAGACATTATATCTACGCTATTCCTCATGTCTAGTGAGTAAAGGACGTGTTTTGTGAGTAGTATTGGGTCTCACTAGTGCTCGTTACTGAGATCTTTAGTAGGCCACGAGAAATACATACTCGCATAATATATTTGAAACTGTGAGTGACATTTGTGTGTTCCTTTTTGGATTTTTTT
>NNCF01126385.1:404500-439730 GCA_002313205.1 Laupala kohalensis | reverse complement strand
TATATATAGAGAGAGAGAGAGAGAGAGAGATACACTGTCCTCTCGTACGTAATTAATAAAAAAATCCAAAAAGGAACACACAAATGTCACTCACAGTTTCAAATATATTATGCGAGTATGTATTTCTCGTGGCCTACTAAAGATCTCAGTAACGAGCACTAGTGAGACCCAATACTACTCACAAAACACGTCCTTTACTCACTAGACATGAGGAATAGCGTAGATATAATGTCTAGATTGCCGTATCCAAGTACTATAACTATGGTGGTAAGTCGTTCAGGGTTTTTTTCTTTTTCTATCATCTCAGCTCTATGCTGATGGCTGAGACATTGAAGTGAAAAGATACATATTTCTGTAACCCAGTTAGACGTATATGTGCGTATTTTTACCCCTTTTACTTCTGTATAAATTACATGCGCATTTCTTTACCATAAATTTTATGATATTGCGAATGTGAGGAATACACACTGATACATATACATAAGATTATTGTATACAACATATCTACATTGTATCGTATAGCGCAGTTTAGGACTTCTGTACTGCACTGTACATTGTTATAAATTCTTCAGTAAAACAATATTCATAATTGTTATACTTTTTTAGATCTCCTTCGCTGATGTGTACTCCGGACAGTCCTACTTCGTTCAGGATGCGAAATTACTCTCTCTTTCCGTTGTAGAGTTAACACATCTAACACTCCGCTTAGTCTTGGTATATTCTTGATCATTATTCCCAAGTACTCAGCAATGTACACAATTCTCGTTTTCTCCTGTACAATCTGTATTTATGTGTCGAAGTCAATAGCATCGGAAACGTTGTGATGATTACATGATAACATGATTCTAATGAAAATTATCCTTTTGTTTTATAATGGTCAATAACGTTGTCCACTTATCACAGTAACTTCGTGCTCCACTGTTCTTTGTGAAGTCCTTTAACATTTGTAAAATTTTAAATTGGTCGCTGATGTCTACCGTGCTTTTCATATTTTGCCTTCTCATTATGGCTATGAATTAATTCTGGTTTATATGGGATAATCCACGATATGTTATTATCCTTATTGTTTTACAAGTTACTTCCCTAAATTGTTTCTTTTTTATCATTTGGCTACACCCACCTGAATTTCGCAAATACATAATTTTAAAAATATTTGACCAATTCAGCATGTGGTTTACAAAAGGAATGAGATTTTTTGTTCTTTCATCCTTTTCATTTTGTTCTGATTAATCTGCTCGCATTGACATTTTCTTCTTACCTAGATCACTATTTTCTTCTTTTTCCCTTTTCCGTTCGTGTTTATATTCTTTACTTTTCCCATGTAATTTATTTCTTATTATTTTCTTTTGTGTCTGTTGACTTGAAGTGTTTTCTTGTCAGTTTATCCTGCCATCAAGTTTATTTCTGTCGCTTTCATTTCATTTTGTCCCTAGTTCTACATTCAATGATAACATTCCTTCTCTTCAATCGCATACATAACATTTTAAATATTTTTTGGAATAACCACTTCGTCATTTACCTCTGTTGTAACCACATCATTCTATAATCTAGGATTCTGACGTTATGTTTATGTACTGTGAGACGCCTCTTAAATAATTATTTTACTTTATTACATTTAATGTCTCTACGAGTATTTCGTATATTCTTTGATCGACTGAATAACATTTCTTCAAAACCTTCTTTATAAATTTAGTCTGACATATCTTTTACCGTTTTTTTTTAATTTTCTTGATAATTGTTTTTTTTATATACCAGTTTGTCTTCAATTCAATCCATCATTTTCATTTGCTCCAGTTTACATTTGATGCGTTGGTTTTCTTTCCTTAACAATCTCTTTTCATGACACATTTTATCAGTTCCTTCTCGTTACATAACCTTCCGGTACCGCGACACTTAAAGGTACCAAATACGATTATTAATGATTAGGTATGATCGGATGGAAGGTCTTTACAACCCCAAACACGTTTTAACTGTTCGCCAGAATACCTCAAATTATGTACGATATTTTGGAGTCCTCAACTCCTACTTTTTTTCTGACACTTGTCTATCAGAAAATATTGATGAGTGCCATAAAATTATCACTACGATTATTCAGTGTTTATTATTATGAAATCAACAGTATTATAATGTATATTTGGGGATTGTAATGCACGTGTTATCGCAAATAACAGTTTTATAAGGGTGTTAGTTCCATAACATGATTATTGTATTAATATTTGGTCAGACTTACCTTCTGTATCATTACAAATTCAACACGTGAGTACATGCCGTACAACAGGATGTTCTGCCCTTTCTTGTGTTTGTCTGCACGCCCGCAAGATGCTGTATTGACTGCTGCAGTCATAGAAACCATCACCCATGCCACGTCCTGCTTTGAAGCTCCAGACTACTTTGATCTCGAATCTAAAACTTCTTCGCTGTCGACCTCGTCAGATCCATGTTCGCGGTACAGGAAACGTAAAATTGCCTCGCGAGGCATGTTCGACTGCTAAGAGTCATGAATGTTTCAACAAGCTCCCCGTTCTCATGTGCCGTACATCGCACTGCACTCTTCCACACTGTTTTGAGTGCAAAGATGGGAATTCGTTCACATGTGATTCTACATTCAATTCAAATAACGCCAGTTCCTTTTTGAAGTGAGGGGAAGCAAAATACATACAATAGTGAAACGTCTCGTAAACATATTTTTGTCAGTGACTGTGTTCTACTTTCTTTAAGCCACCCGGGTTTTTGTCCAGTTTTCCTTCGGGTAGAGGCGAATTTTTCTGTACAGGTTCTTTTGGCTCCTGCGTAGGAGCTGCGTCTACCGAAATAATAAATCTCGAATTTAGTGTCATTTTAATAGTTACAATTGTATAAACAATATTTTTGAATAATCTATAGTTGATAATTTTACGTACTTGTGAAATTATTGTTTTGTATTTTATTAATACAAATTTCTTGGTATGTTGTTTATATTATAACACGTACCGAACTATTTTTATTCTTATCTTAGGAGCGTACTGAATGTTAAATCCACTCTGCCTTACGAAATCTTGCCCAGTTTATTGTAATGCACGTGGTCATACGCAGTTTGTAACTACTTCTTTTACAGTAAATTTACAATTTTTTTAATATAAAAAGTTTTTATTTTAAGAGAAGATATACTTAATGTACTATTTTTCTTCCCGTTACGTCATGGAAACTATGCGATTAATTTACACCTCATCTCGAAGGCAAAGCACACAACAGCACCGACAACAATGAGTTATTACACACAAATTTTAAATCTTGAATCATTTATTTGAATGTCAAATATAATACTGTCAAACTATTAATTCCAGAATAGAACTACAAACTACCAGTCTGCACAGATACGTATCGCTGTATTTGTGCATACACAAAACACATTTTATGTATGTTTCAATAAAGTTCATTTTGTATTAAACAAATATCAAATTTTGGTGAGATTTTCTAGGAACTAGAAATTCCAAAGTTAAACCAACGCACTATAATATATGTCAAATAATCAATTTCACGAAGCATGTAATATTGAACCCATTAACCAACTCATTGATATCCTGTCTAAGAATATTTTTTACAAGCTTCCACAATCCACAATCTTGGGAAAAACTTCAGATCCTTCTCACAAGAGAGTTTTGAGCTCCTAAACGACTTTTTCATCCCATATATCTACTGATACTTCAAGCACACATGAAAAATAGTACAAAAAATCTAAAAAAAAGAGAAATTGAAAATTATCTCATGTCATCCTAGTTGAATGACTAGGATGACATGAATGTCGGGAACCCAGTGAGAACTTTCTCCTACCTTAAATTTATACTGCTTATTTTTATCCTTTTGCTTGTAAATTGTATTATTTTGTACCTTATTGTAAATAGTATTTATGTTTTTTAAAAAAAAATTGTATGTAATGAATCATGTTTGTAAATGCCTTTATCACTGTTGTAAAGTGACTAAGTCACTACAAAGGAAATAATACTTTTAGAATTTAAAATAGTAAGAACGAGATGTATAAATACCTTTTCCATTAGTTCTTTATGGTATAATGTGAAATAATTTCTTTATTTAACATTAAATATATCGTGCAAATAATCTTTGTATACAACTATTTTCATATCACAGTTATATTATGTAGTTATATATAAAATTATGTTGTAAATATAGAAGCTTATATTTTGGTACATTTAGCTCAGCCTATACTGTATTTTTGAACATAGGCTCAAATATTCATACCGGGATATGTTTCAAATAGACTGTGGACGAAAAATGTTTTGAGGGAAGGGACGATTTGGGTTAATTCTTTACCACAATTTATTTTTTACTTATATTATTTAAGTGTATTGTTTTCATACTTTTGCCAAATCAGGTGTAATATATCTTGTTTAAAATTTTCTTGCAGAGGTCTAATTTTTAAAATTTACTTCGAGACGTTTTTGAGAGAAAGGTTAATTCCCAGTACAATTCGAAAGTCTTCTCAACAACCATAGGAATCAATATTTTTACTAGAGGTTCTACCATAATGGATTTTTTGTCATTTATCTATTAATTATCGTGGATGAACTTCATATGAAATGCAGTCTTCAGATACCAACTTAAACCTATAAAAGATGCACTAAGATGAATTTTAATTTAACGAGTTCGTTATATTGTAAAGAATTATGTCTTGCACTTCACTGATGCAATTTACTAAGATGAGGCAGAACACTAACGCGAACTTGATTTAATATTTTTCTCTTTTAGTTACTTAACCTTCGGCCTTTGGCGGAGTGCAACGGTGGATTTTCCTTATCCAGAACCCTCTTTTAAACAAGATATTTATTCGCAAATGAATATTAAAACGACATCCATTCTAATTTCTTTCTCATAAAAATATCAGAAGGCGAAATACGATATTTTAGTTTATGCTTCCACAGAATGTTCGCTTATTAGAATAATAGGGTAGGCTTTTATGAGGAGTCTGAGCCGACCCTTTAACTCGCCGCTCAAGCCACAGCAGCCGCTTATGCTGGACAAAATATGTAAATTCCTTTGGTTACAGTTCCTATGGGAGAGAAGCCTTTGGCTGGCTCAGCCGCTGCCGCTGGTAGCTGGCGGGCCGTGTAAATATGTATGATACATCGGAGGAATTTTCTTCCGCCGTTCTTGCAGCACAGTGTAGTTGGTAGTTGAGGAACATGAGAGATAAATAGCACTGGATCGGATAGTTGAAATGCGGATTTTGTGACTGCGAGAGTGTCAACGCAGAAATCGCCGACGTTAAACCGACTTTCGACGTCGATATCGAGTCGAAGTACGACGTCGAATAACGAAACGTCCCGACGTCGTATTTCCCGGAATTTGAAGTCCAGAAATCGTCTTACGCGATGTCGAGACGACGGTAATAAACTACGTTGTTGCGAGATCGTGTCGAAGGTCGACGTTGAGATGACTCCGCTATACGACGTTGAGACGACTCAGATATATAATCAGTAATAATAATTATTATAATTATAATAGCACATGGGTTTCCGTACCCATTAATAGTAACCCAGTTCTCTTTGGATGGTCGGAACCACATTCGCAATTTCGACGTTCCATCTTTCACTGCCATCTGGTAGTGGAAGTTGGAACTCTACTTGGGTGCATTTTTTGCCAAGAATTAATTTTGCTGAGAACATCCTCTCTTTTACTTGTTTACTATTCATGGCATCAATAGTAAGAAGTTCTCCGATGTTGAATCGACGTTACAAGCGTACGCGTTGGCAACGTCATCACTACGTTGTTTTTCGGCATCGCCACGACTTTGACAAGGTTGTAACGACGTCGTTACGACTCGAAATTTCTACGTGGGTGGTCATGTTCATTGTCTCAACTTTTTTATCGTTTTCTTCGACTATTCTCGTTCCAGTCTAAATTAATGACTATCCAAATTTGCGAACCGAAATGAAAATGTGTTCACGTTAAAAATACTGTACACGATATTCCACTTTTGCAATATTTTTTTAAAACGTAGGAGTGTATAGCTATCACCCGAAGTAATATTGGCTATTCGTTGGTCACCGTGAGGTGATATGAACGGACATTTCGGCTACCTTTCTGGGGCCTGATACATATGATCCTGGAAACGTTCGCAACAGATGACCGAAACGTCGGTTTCCAGCACAACGCGACAATATCAAAACTGCCAAGAAACATACTTTATGTCGTAAATTATGAAACAAAAATATCTGGACTGTCATAAAAATATCCTTCTTCCTTGGTCTGCTAATTTAAAATGACCGAAAACGAAGTCTTGTTTTCGATCATATTGTTTTTTAGACTGACTAATGTCCTCAGACCTTGAGGAAGTTTGAAAGACCGAATCAAAAGTATCACACTAGAAGTTGTTTTTTTATTATATTTTGCAATCTAGAGTAGGATTTCAATTGTTTGTTTACAGGAGATGTGTTGGAGCGGACAATGTCATCAGGTGGGGTATCCATCATCTACTCCAGTACCTCACGTTCCCCGTCAACCTAGCATATCTCCTCTTCAACATCTTCAACCAGAACACATTGTGTGGGAGAAGATCAGGTATAGTAAGCAGACACATTGAAATTGAGACATGAAGCAATATTGCGATTGCGTTCACGGACAGAAATATGAAAAATAGTACCTACGCACAAGCCTTAAAGTAGTTGACCTCTCTTTAAGATGAACAATAAAAATGTTCATCTGACTCCCAATTATTTGAATTCACAATCTCCCGAATCGATTTAGGAGATGAAATATGTATTAATCGCAACACAAAATAATAATTATCTATAGGAATTATTAAAAGTATTCAAAATATTTCTATTTGATATGCAGTAGCTCGACTTGCGTAGGTATGTATTTCCAATTTAATCAATATATGTCATGTTTTGTCGTGTTTTCTCCCTGACGAACCAAATATCCGCGTATCCGAATTGGCTCGATCCTCAAGTCACTCAGTTATGTAATGGATCGTATTAGTCAGTTACTAAAACTTTCAATAAATTGATCACTTCCTGACCGAAGTGTAACGCTAGGCATTATACTACGATGGAATGAGCATTTACAAGCCTCCGTCGATAGCTACAAGGAACACACTGACCTTGGACTCTCCATTCATATAACAGTAAAAATACATTGAAAATATACTCGATTGTTCCGTTCCGTTGACAACTAATATTTTCTGATTACAGAAAATGAAAAATCTATTTAGTTGTCAGAATAAAACAAATAGGAGCGGAGATAAAAAAAAATGTTGAAAAGGGAAGTTACGAGAAAGAGTTTAGCATAATTTATTTCCCTAGCTTTTTACAGTTCTGATAAGAAGACGTAGTAAATGTTAAATGATGTATTTCTTAATAAAAGTTCTTGCAGCGATCTAGAACAAGACATGACTTTACTTGTAATGTCGATCGCACCAAGCATGTGGCCTTATATGTTATAACAATTTTGTGATCGGTAACGGAAGTACGCACAAATTAGCCGGAATGTTTCATTTTCAACTTATGATTTATGTAGTAGGTGAACGTTCACCTCACCTAGTCCCATAAAGATATCGAAGCGCGGTTTTCACGAAGATAAGTCATGGGACGGGGCTAATCATATGACACATTCATATGATTGGTAGCCATTTCAGCTGCAATGATGTTGATTGTATTATTGTTGTTTTTCCAGATCTACTTTAAAGCTCAAGAAACAAATTCAAAGAAATAACATTATTTGAATTCGAACAACCCACCAATTTTTTGAAATTTTGTGATGCTTACAAAAGAACTGAAATTATGGAAGAACCGGAAAACAGTATTTCTGTGAGACAAGTTCGTTCTCTTACCGTTCGGAAACTTTTAAAAGTTCGTGGTGAAGTTTCGTTGTTACCTTGTCAGTTTCACCACCACTTAATTGTTTGTTGCAAATTATTATTTCTGAACTGTAGGCCTTCATTCGTTTCAATTATAAAAAATATAAAAAAATGTTAGTCTCCGGCTCATTGATTCATTATTCATTTACATGACAAAATATTTCGATATGCTGTATTACAAATTATTATTTACACCATATTTATTTTAAAGAAAGTGGAAATGTTTTACAAAATATGCGTTACTGTAACACGTCAAAAGTGTTCTGCCGCTTTTTGGAAGTAATGTGAGGCTATGAGGAACATTCATTCCTGGGAAAAGATTGGATATTTATGTACATATAATAAAAATATTCCTCAGTGGATGTTGATATCTTACCTTCATTCTTGCTTAGCTATTTCTTCCATCTTGATTTTTTTTACTGCTTGACTACATTTCGCTGATCTCCCAGTTATCTAGCCTTCAAGTAAGGAAAACCCCTATATTATTATTATTATTTACAATTTTGTCCAGAGAATATTGCACTAATATTTTTTGCCTATTATATTATTTTTACAGCAAATGCAAATATAGAAAAAAAATTAAAAAGAAAAATATTCAAGTATGACAATATTACTCATCGTGGAGGAATTTTTCTACTTCGAAATTTATATATTAATTGAGATAGATGTGACGAGAGGGATTTTGAAGAAGAAAATACTACCAACAAGATAAATCTTTGTTGATTTTCTCCATTACTATGAGCTAGTCGTCTACATTTTTAGTGATATTGAAATAGATTCGAATGAAAATGCAAAGAAAGGAACATTTCCCACACTAATTGTGGGAGACGCCTTAAAAAAATAAATATGAATAGATAGTGAATTTCTCTTTGTCCATTGTGTGAAGTAATTAGAGATGCGTGAATGTATGTGAATGTGGAAAGGAAGTGAGAAACAATGTACAGAAGAACATAATTTGAATTTGTTGTTGTAGCGCGTGTGCTGAAGAAACACGCATGAATATATACAGCCAAGTCACGCAATCAAGATTATTCTTCAGGTAAACAATGTCTCCGAACTGTTACAGTGTTTGCTACTACTTTAACACTCTGTAACGGAATCTACATGAGTTCATCTTCCTTCATAATCCCTGCATATTATTTAAATTTCTTTTTGTCTCTGCACATAATACCCATACCATCGCGGTCTCGTCAAATACGTTAATTTATAGTTTCTAATAGTTGTTAATATTTTTTATGAAATAATCACTGAATTTCTGAGAAAGTATACGATAGAGTAAATATTGTTAATGTTTTCCTATTTGACATTCGATCAATAGTTTGTGTATTGATCAACCGAACATATGCAGAGGGTGGTAGTTTGCAAACATGTCAACATAGAACTTAGAGCGCAAAAATCATGTATACATCGTGTAAAAAATGAAATTCACAAACAATTATTAGGAGTAGAGTAGGTTCTGAAATAACAAACACATGATCTGTTGTTGATAAACATTTTTAATACCTTAGCAGAGGCGTGCAGACAAGGTTACAGAAAATGCATACTCTTGTTCCAACAGCCTTTCGTTACTTTGAGACTACCAGCAGATATGTACAGACATGGCACCACCAAACAACGGTCGTGTACCTGGACTCACTGTTTGTCGTTGGCTCCTTTGAATGTGTATTCTCCTTCCCGCTTCATGGGCACACCTTCACACCTCGTAGATTTTGCAAATTTACTCTTCGGTTATCTGCGAGTAAACGTAAAAATAAAAATAAAAATTCAGACTGTTCGCTCAAAGAACATGATTCTACATTTCCAATAGTTTACTGCAATTAGACATACTGAAAATATAGGTGTTTTTATGGTAGGTACACATATTTCTATTTAAATCATTATATATAATAGATGGTTCAAAATTAAATTTTTCTCTTCAAATTTCAGGGCTTATTGCGCGGGAGTAAGCTCAGGGTCCAACGGTGAAAATGAACTGACAGGGATTCAAAAACTGTTCAAGTAACCAATACAACTGACACGATTCATTATAAGTTGGACTGCAAAATACACGAGTTTGGATGATACACTCTCAGTTCAATACGTACACTACTTGTCGAAAATACTTATTTCAAGCATACTCGAAAGCAGAGGAATAAATAAGTTCGCTACTATACTTATTCTTATTTTCATTAACAGAATTGCACTGATCACATTTTAACAAACTTACATACGGAATATACATAATTAACAGTGAGATGCATTACATACACTTTCACTTGTGTGTTTGAAGCTCTACTTAATACTTGTTCTTTATTACACTATTCTTCACGCAAACAACACTTCACATAATCACATTGTATACGTTGAAGTATGTCCTAGGAACTGCATATCTACAGAATATAAGTGCTTAGAATATAATACAAATTCAATATTCACTGTGCTTTCTGTAGATAGTAAATCCATCACCACACTGTCAAAGCTTTTCAGCCAATCACCAAGAGAAAACTAGAACACATA
Source organism: Laupala kohalensis (assembly GCA_002313205.1). Classification (NCBI taxonomy): domain Eukaryota; kingdom Metazoa; phylum Arthropoda; class Insecta; order Orthoptera; family Trigonidiidae; genus Laupala; species Laupala kohalensis. The sequence continues at coordinate 429,382 of NNCF01126385.1, read as the reverse complement.
GTAGAGTCGACCAACCCAACTGTAGGAACGTATACTTTGTCACTAAATTGTTGTCAGTACATATATGCAATTATTAGTTATTTCATAGCATTTCTTCTGATTTACGAATTAAACATTTCCTTTGTTCATCAAAAATAATGCACGAAAATGTTATTATGTTTAAGAATATTAAGCCGTCAAACCTGAGAGTATTGTAAAATCATTAAATCATGTGATATTTTGATACTAAAGACGAAGAACGGACTCTAGAGATGTAGTTTAGAGGTTGTTCTGCATCCTCAGTACCATCACAGATGTACTTATAACATTGACAGAGAAAATGTTATTTCAACTAATTTCTGAAATTAGCGCTAAAGCAGAAATTTCGCGTCACCATTCCACTAACTCACGGATGGAAGATTGCCTTCATGATGTCTGTCTTCTCCGGGCGTTGACACTTCTTTGCTCATGAGGCGGCAAGAACATCATCGGAGAACAATGCATGCTTCTCGACCTAGGCATTAATGACTCGTTTATCTCGTATGCTAATATAAATATTTCTTTAAGATGATCCTTTCGATATGAGAATTTACATACTGTAGTAATTATGCATATACCTCATCCGTGCTAACTGCATCATAAAGCTAAGTGGCGGCAAAGGCTCGAAACCTCTCACCTCGTGTCGGAAATAAGGCGAGAAGAAGTAAATAAGCTGAGGAGGTTAGAGGAGCCGGTGAAACATTCACTCCGTTCCTTGTTTCTCATATGGATAGAAAATGATCACGCTTATTTTTGTAATTACGTGATTTGTATTTGTAAGAGATCATTGGGTCAAATAGGATGCGGCTTAATTATCGACCGGAGAAGCGCAGTCTTAACAGAGGAATTTGTGTTCAATTACGCGAGGCGTTTCAGTCAAGTAAATCCTATTTAGGAAAAGCAAAAAAGTGCTGACCGTTTTGTTATTTTTATATTACCCGCAGTTGAGGTGACTGTGGTTTCTCGGTTGAGTTGTGTGGGAATGAAAACAGTCAAATTGACGCATAAATCCATAATAAAAACCGAACCTCATGATTTCTTTTTTTCCTTCCACAAGGAATATTGATGTACCTCTTCAACTTTCTTAAAGAAATTGAGCGTTTATTTTCAAATTATTTGCCTATGCGCGACCTTTTAGGATAACCTTTCACAAATATGTTTGGTATTCCTATTCAAGCCTACTTCGAAGTACGGGAACTGAAAATTTTAAACTCGAATGTTTAAAGAATATATTAACATGATTCGTCATAATGCTACTCCACAAACTTTTCATTATTTATCTAGTTGGTGACACTTTATTCGTGGAGCTTGTAAAATGTTACATAGTTTTAAATTTGGTTGAAGAGAATTTGTTTCTTAAATTTTCGAAACATCAGTTGTGAGTTAAAATGTTTTAATATGAGCAATCTTTGAATTATTTCTGCTTCACACTTTCTTCAATACTTTTCTTCGATATTTTGATTGGCTTCTTCCTGTTACTCAATCTTCAGGATGACTGAAAGTATTTGTCAGCTGTCATCACCATCATCTTCATTTGAGGTCAGAATAAAATGAGAGCACCTGAAAAGGAAAAGAAAATATATTAAATTTACTCGAATTCAATGCAACGATTATTTGTGAAAATAAAATAAAATATTTGTCGTGTTAAAAAGAAATCAGAAGGATATTTATCCATTAAATTTACAATGGATGAAAAAATACATTCAGTGAGAAGGGACGAACAATTTCGTGATAAAACTCCATTTTCATAATTTACACTCTTATGTTCCCTCGACACCGAAAAGATAGAAACTAAGGTTGATAGGTGAATGACGCCTGCATAAGTTAAATCAGCTCGTTTTACATATTTAGTCTTTTCAACTACGAATAAAACTTCTGTGATTTACACTGTTATCACTGGCAGATGTCTCACAGAGATGATAGAGAGTCCATTATTTTTGTTGTTTTTTAATTCGGGATTTTGGAACTTGTCACCCCAATTATGTTTACTCCTTGGTTTTCAAAAACTATAAAATATTTTTCCTCGAAAACTCATTTACAACCATTTACATGAACTAGGATCTCAAATGTTAAAATACTATTTAAAATGAAAGAAACATTTCAAAATGTACCAAAAATTCCAAATACCTAGAAAGATAAAATATTAAAAAGTGGTTGGAAGTACGCAAATATCAAACTTGTAAACTTGTGTATGCGTATGCATAAATTTATAGCTGTAAAATTTATTTTCAGTTTTTTTCTGTTGGTTTGATTTCTTGAAATTTCATGAAAGTTCTTTTATTTGAATCTATTAAATTGCACACACCAGTCTTTTGGATTGTTAATGCTAAATATATTTAATGTAGAAGTATGCAAATTTTTTTGTAGAAGTATACAGCATTAATACAACTATTTAAATTCGTCAGTCAAATGGGTTCCATTTCGTTATTTCTAACTATCACGCCTTCTACGAAAATAATTTTCAATCAAGAAGAAGATGAAACACGAACAACTCGAAGCCTGTTTCCTTATGCCTTCCGACAGTTGTTTAAGAAGTCTCTCTCCCTCCGTGACGTTAATCTTTACTCTCCTCGATTGATTGTCCACAATCACGTGACCTATTGCTCCGGCAGGTGGTCGACACAAAAGCTCCGCGCCGCTCTCGCGTCCAACCGTCCGTTCGTCCGCTGCGCCCCAGACACGCTCTCGTCGCTCGTCGCCGCCGAAATCCTTCTTCTTCTCACACGTCAACAGGAAACGCATACGGCGCCGAACCTCGGTAATTATCACCGCTGCTTTCAGTTCAACAAAAGCCCCGATCAGAAAGGTTTATTCTCACTCTGGGCTCAGCAGCCACCTCGGATTCCGCACAAAAAAAGACTCCTTTTCCATGCAATAATTTAGATAACTTCCTTTTTTTAACTCTATTATGTTTCAGACGCACCGCGAGTTTAGAATCCCATTAAAAGACATTATAAATAAAGTACCCCAGCGAGTATTCTTTTGAGTCGGTTAGAAGCGTGGCAGGTAACAAATCGTATGTCTGTACACAAACGAGTGGTCTGTGCGCGTAAAGGAACGAACAAGGACCGCTCGCTGCGCACCGGGAGGCGAACCCATTGAGTGGGTGGGAGGGAGGGGCGGGGAGAAGAGAGGCGAGAGGCAGATGGAAGTGAGTATTGTGGTAAGGTCTCAAGTGCTTTCTGTCGGCTTCTTCGAATGTTATTGTGATTATAAAAGGTGTGTTGTATATCTTGGTATTTATTTTTCGGCGGCAAGGATTATTAATTATTTTTCTTGTTGTAAAATGTGGGCGACGTTAAATATTATTGGATGAAAATCTTATTTGCTTCGGAAAGACTCATTTGTGGGATAGTGAAATATGTTGAAGATAAACTATGTGACTTAAATTCACTTCTCTTTTATGATTGGGTGAATATATTAAAACATGAATTCTTTAACGGGAAAATTTATAATTCTGGTTTTTCAAAATATGTAATTGCGTTGTAGTAATTTCATTGGATTAAAATATACTTCTGAGATAAAATTTTGATATAGTGAATTATGTATTATATGTGTAAATAATGTTATTGAATAATATGAATACTTTTCATCATTAATCCTTTTAAACAACACAAAACGCAAGTACTTTAGTTTCATAGAATAAAATCTTCACTATTTGAAATACACCTCTTTTAATGACAAAAGTAATCGTTGAGTATGAAAGTTGTGAGCTTAGTATTGGGAAACTCTTTGTAAAGAATGTACTGAAATTTGTATTATAGATCAAATTTGTTTCAACTTAGTATAATTATTAGACAATCAAAAAATTCCTCACAATTTGGTTAGCACCAAAGGTAAACACGAATTAAAATAACGTAGGTTTTTTAGATTATTGAGATTCGGTTTACTTTATTATTAACATCATCAAGTACCGTGTATGTAATAATTAATAATGAACTTGAAGAAAATATAAGGACATCGATTTCCCAGTGATGAATGTAGATCGTAATCTCTTTACTAGACATTCATACCTAGACATGAATGACTTTATAATTTCTGTTTCTTATTTATATACTTTAATATCTATGTAATCGCCATTGAAAAAATTATGTACTAGATTAAAAGATAATAGTGGTTTGATAAAATGTGGTAGGTTTATTAAGAATCCTCCACAAGAATCATTCACACATCAATCTTTCATAGATTTTTAAACTAAACATATCACAATTTTATTTTTTATCACGGCATTACTTGTCATCTTTTTCAGATATATCTGAACGCTATGATTAAGACGTGAAAAATCCACGAATCAGAGTTAACAGTGTTTTCTTGCAAGTAACCTGAGGGGAAAATAAATTTTATTTAAAATATTTACAAAGGTAAAACTTGGGATGTGATATAAAATATTATTTGTGTTTGAGAGAGACTGATTTCGTTATTTTTTGTGATTACGATAATAAATAGGTTTTTACGAGAAATGATCTATAGAAATGAATGTCATTAATGATTTTTAAATCAGCATAGTCAAATCACTAATAAAACACCTAATATTTTCCAAACTCCATGCATGAATTTCAAACATGTTTGCCTGTGTAATTAATTCGTAATGCTTGATAGTGTTTGCTATTAAGTCATGTTATGAGTAATCGTTTGTAAGAAAGAAGAAAAGATGATATCTCCAAAACGAATGATTATTTTACATTATTCAAATCTTTCATAGTCTCTTAGATATTAGTTTAATAAATTATTAACATAACTTTCCGCAGTTACGCAGAAATTTCCCTAATGAAAACAATCGTTTATAAATAACACATATTAATTTCTTGTATAACGAGCCACTCAAGTGCGTAACCGGATGCAGTAACTCCATTGAAATGCCTCCCTTAAGTCCGCGGGTCGATTCCCGTCGCTTGACCGCTAGTTGGCGTGGTAGCGAGTGTCGCTCCTGCGTTGTGCCGCCCAACCGACAGAGAGCGACTGCAGCACCCGCCAACATCGTGAACAAAGGGCGCCCGTGATGAATGAACGACCACACAAAGCCCCTTTCCCGTACAAATGCAATCTGTCAACATGGGCATAATAGCGACCAGAGTAACTTTTCCGAGCTCTGAAGCGACCTGTGGGGGCAAATGTATTCAGGCACAGTTACGCGTTTGTGTGTATTCTTATGCACGGCTGCAGTGCGTGTCAATTCGGTTGCGCCAACATTCGGTTTCGGGTGCATACAGAGAGCTGCTGTGGCGGAACGCAGCAAGTCGCCTCCCTTTCCCTTTTCCACCCCCTCCCCTCCCTTTACTATTCCTCTTCACTGTTCGTGTGTGGAGAATATATATTTATGGGGTTTCCTATACGCGGGAATATTATTCCCTGAAACGTGTCACGTCACACGTACAATACACGTACCGTTATCCTCTCAAATTCTAACGCGTGCTTCCACAGAAAAACTCTGTCTGTCAGAACTTTAAAAAACAATTTATGTTCGTATGTAACATATCTTGGCGAATCTGAGCATAGTTCATGAATGACGTATGTCTTAGTGACGTCTCAAATACTATTAATTTCAGCAGAAAAATATGAAGAGGTCACCTGTATCAGAAACTGAACTACAAATTTGACTTCTCAGTCACACCCAACCCAATACTATTGCAACCTACAGTGTCACTATTTATTTACAGACAATTTAGTCACAGTTATAAGAGCAATTACATCCAAAACATAATTCAGATATTTGTTTTGTAATACTACGTTGTAATTTATGTAGAATCTGGTGAAAAAAAACTTATTCTAGATAGAAATTATAATTATTTGGCTTATAACATAAACCAATATCAACATTGTTGGTGCATTAGCACAGTCCAAAAAAGCGTGTTGTAAAATATGAATTACATCAATTTCAGAAAAGGAAAAAAATGTAAGTGCAATATATAGCTTTCTGTGGAAACATTTTTTTAAATCATCGAAGGTTAGTATCGATAGTAGACAGATTCCTAGCGACTGTAGAGTTGTAAATGTTTGAAGTAATAACCAACACAATAATAATTGGCACAGAAATACAAGGAGCAAACAAAATGCTGTATTACATCTCGTCCCTTCGAATAATTTACAATCGAGGTGATTCCGAGGCTAAATCCAGTATATCCGTATCGTTTTGCGAAGTCCCAGTTTCCTAATAGTGGGAATTCCCCACGGCTACTCCGGCATTGTGGATGCGACCTCCCCGCGGTTGCCCTAACTGTCGCGCTTCTCTTCTCTGTGCAGCACTGCCATAGCCACAGGCGTAGCACCGGACTCTGCTACGTTTCGCGTCAAAGTCTCCTAATTGACGTGGCTCAAGTGGTAGCGCTCTAGTCTATCATGAGTAAAGTCATCCTAGTGTTCAATGACCATGGGACCAGAAAAAAATTTGTAGCTTTTCACATTAATGTCCCAGTTTAAAGAGCTGTGACTACTGAACCCTCCTTCCTCTATCCAACTCCTACTGCTCCTAGTAGTTACCACACCTACTAACCCCTCCACGTGGGCCAAGTTGTTGGTAAACCCAACTAACCGGTCCAACTACTAACAATAGCCATGCTTCTATAGGACGCTACATTTCCCATTTACAAATACTACAGTGACAATTGATGGCAGTGGTGGAGGGTAAAGGAAACGTCCCTAACAGAGGTGGGAGTGGGTGAGGATACAGGACGGAATCCTCAATGATAATTTTGGAATTGAATTCGTTAGAATATTTTGGTGAAGCAGTGGTAGTTTCTTCGTTTCCTTCAAGCTCTTGAATTGGAGAGCGTGGCATCGATTCTCCTATGAGTAAAGTTTTCTGCTGAAATTTTCCTAACTCGTTCCTGATCAATGTTGTTGGTACGAAGTTTCAGGCAATCCAACATCTCTCCTTCCCAATTTCTTCACCCAAAAGCATCAAGGTTGGGTGGAAGAGCAGGATTTATGACCTGAATCTAACCATAAGTCAGATAATAAAATATTAAAATTTATATTATGGTATACGTGTATGGCAGAGCATAGGCATGTGTCCATAAAAGGGCCACGAGAAGAGAACCTATTCAGACATGTCAGTGAATGAATAAGTTAAATAACTTCAATTGTATATTTTTCTGTTGTCGTTGTAGGTACTATTACATTGCATTTACTTATTGATTAAATTCTTTTACATTATTTTAGTAATTGTAGTAACTCATTAATACATTTGTTGTTTAATAGTTTCTTTAGAGAATCAAGCTGTATCTTTTCATGTAACAAAAGAAAGGACATCGCGAAAATAGTCAATCTTTCTTGGTCAATATTTATCACAAAGATTTAAGTATCTAAAAAGAAAATGATCGTTCAGCATTTTAGATACTAATGTGCAGAATACATACTGGAGGTAACGAATTGGGAGGGACTTGTCCGTGTTGCAGTGTTTTAAACTTTTTTTTAAATTGACGCAACATTGAAGTGTTCTGTTGTTTCCCCAATATCACCCCCGTTCATGAGACGACACGACTCCTAAAATACACAAAACTCCAATTTTGGAAGAAAAGATGTTATCAAAATTAACCTACATTAATATAAAATAATTATATTGAATCAATATAAATGAAGTAACCTTTTAAAAACTTAAGAGAACGAAAAAGTTTTTTAAAAAATTATTTCATTTACAATTAGCATGTCTGCTATTTATCTCAGCAACGGTTCGGGATGTCTCAATGACCCTCCCTAAAGATATGGCAACAGTCATGTAAAATCTAATAGTAATGTTCTCAGGTAGGGGAATATAATTTCTTTTTCATTTCAAAGGCAATCTCCGTCATTTACACCTACGTAGAAAACCCGCTAAACTGGATAAATGCACTTTCATCTTCTGACATACACCTCATTGCGTGTAAAGTTTATTAGTAATTTTAATATCGGTCGTACAATGTTGTAAATTATCCAAGGTTACTCTACTACTTAAGCATTATTAAAACAGCAGAGCGAACCCCAAAGCCCCAAGAAAAGAAACAGCAGTGAGGATAAAAAATGAATTAATAAAAGTGCTAATATTCATTTATGGTGAGAACTAGCTGATGACCTGGCGTTGCCCGGGATTTTTCATAGGCTAATCTTTTATTCAGGAGAAAAATAAGCTCTATCTATATCATAAGATCAAAATACATTTATTTACTGTTATTTTTAACACACATTTAATTTTTCAAATTCATAATAATACAAATTTATTAAACAGCTTGACTGTAAAAAGTTGACACCACACCATCTCGCGGGAGCCGCGCTGGTCAGATTTTCGCTTTCGAGGTACGACGCTGCTGCACCATTTCATTTCAAATTCTAGTAAAATCTAAACTATTTGTCGAAATTTTACGATTTAAAGGCGTTTTGTATCTTTGTTAAACGCACAAAATAAATGATTCATTAAATTTGATGATGATTTATTTCTTTTTTCTTGAATTACTCTCTTAAGTTGAAGTATTTTAACCCTTCTATATTTAATAACGCGTCATCGATAATTTATGTTAATTTTTGTAGATAAACATACGCTATCGCGGATTTTTTTTTAGAACTCTTTTAGGCAAACAATATTGTCATTCATAGTTGTCACCTATCTCTAACCATTTAGGAAGCGTAAAAGAATATAACTCTCCTTTCTACAGATTTCATCGACATTTACTGTCAAAAACCATTTCCGTCCTTCTTATCACATATTTTAAAAATATAAGCCAGCCTATGTTCATCCTGGACATCTAAAGTACCTCCTCGCCAAATTTCACCGCGATCGTTTCTGTGTTTTAGTAGTGATCAGGTAGCAAACGGGCAGACAACTTTCGCGTTACACATTTGTATATTATAAATGAGTCAGTTGTGTTTGGTGATTGTAAGATAAAAATCATATTGGAATTGTTTACTTTCAAATTGTAGTTGAATGAATTGGTGGAATCCTTTGTTAGTGATTGCAGAGCGGGGGAGAGCTCATAATTTACTATGTAACATCGTGAGAGTTTATAGAGAGGTGAATTTAAATATGTTTTAATATTTGGCAGGATATTGATAGTCGAGTTGCACGAGCTCAAACCAGTTTTAATGTACGGATTTGACGTTATGGTGATAACTTTGACATATATAGAGTATCGTTTCCTGTGTGAGCAGAAACCATTCCTCTTCCCTGCTGCGATACCATTGTCCTTCCTCTGCTTTTGTTCTTGGCCGCACACGGCGAAAACGATCGCCGCGCTTCCGAACAGGGTGTTTCCATGACTCCTTCAAGAGGATTGGCATACCGTTACACATTCTCCGATAATTACTCGAGACAAGTTTTGTGTTCGATGGGATTAAACAGGGATAAAATGTGAAAGAAAATTTGACATCAAAATCACTAAATATGCTGGCCTCAGTTACAGAAGGAAGAGACTAGTTTAAATTTATTCAAGATGTGACATTCGTAGAGAAATATAGAAAGTGATTCACTTCAAACCGATGTACGCTAGAAATTGTAATTGAATTTGGGAACTTCATATCTACACAGAATGGGAATTATATCCAGCAGTGGTATTTCTTGTGGTGGTTGAGAAGAAAATGATACACAGTGGTATTAGAATATTCTTAAGATGATACAAAGAATGAAGAATAAATCGGTTTAGTAAAAAAGAAAAGTAGTTTCAGCATTGATGATTGGAGAATATTGATAGAATATGAGTACTGACAAAAGAAGAAGAAAATAATACTTGAATATAGGATTTACAATATAGGTAGCAGGTCGCACCCATCTCCCCGAGATTGGGATATGAAAGAAAGAAAGAAAGAAAGAAGGAAAGAAGGAAGGAAAGAAGGAAGGAAAGAAGGAAAGAAAGAAGGAAAGAAAGAAGGAAAGAAGGAAAGAAGGAAGGAAAGAAAGAAGGAAAGAAAGAAGGAAAGAAAGAAGGAAGGAAAGAAGGAAGGAAAGAAAGAAGGAAAGAAAGAAGGAAAGAAGGAAGGAAAGAAGGAAAGAAAGAAGGAAGGAAAGAAGGAAGGAATGAAAGAAGGAAGGAAAGAAGGAAAGAAAGAAGGAAAGTAGGAAAGAAGGAGAGAAGGAGAGAAGGAGAGAAGGAGAGAAGGAGAGAAGGAGAGAAGGAGAGAAGGAAAGTAGGAAAGAAGGAAAGAATACATTATGTGTTCGGCAGCAGATTGGTCACTTGAAAATCTTGTTGGCGCAGGATGTGAGAATGCGCGATGGATTCGATTATTTCCGAGTCGGTCTTTGTGGTGAGGTAATAAATTTCCATGTTCTGAAACCATAAAATGCGAAAGAGATTTCGTGACATTCCATGAAAATCGGTGGACGCTAAAGAGACACCAATTTCTCTCCAATAGAATTTCAATGTGACAGCACTTCGTTGTAGCAATTTCATGAACTTTATTGAAATCAGCAAACCTGATGAACAAATCTTACACCATAATGGAAATTGTTTCAGAACAAATAAATCATGTTATGTCAGTGAAAATGCAATTTTTGTTAAGAAATAAATTATTCTATTACTTCATGAAGTCATTATTATTGTTGGCAAACGACAGCTTGAATTATTTTAAATCATCTCCCGTTTAGTTTATTCAAATTTATGTATGTAAAATTCAAGGTAAGTAGTTCCATATCCTTTAACATTCTATAGTAGCGTATTTGGAGGATTTTTTATGTATACTTTTATGTATACTTATGTATAATTTTAGATGTATACTTTTTTTATCATGTAAGAGGTTTTTATTTACAATTTTAATACTTAATTCAGGCAAGTTTATATCACAGAAAATATGACGTACAATTGTAGGGGTTATGCAGTGGCCGAATGTACACACGAACAGACCCGCGTCGCGCGGTGGACCGGTATTCGAGACGGCTCAGAGAATCGGAAAACTTGGTAGAAAGGTTTTGTTATTGTTGTTTTTGCTGTTGTTTTACTAGTGGACTTAAAAGTTCGAAATTACATTGTCATTACATTAAATCTTGAATGTATGAAATGAAAAACTCTGAAGTCGGTGTTACAAATGCATGGAGAGTTATTTACAAGTTTCAAGACAAAAGAAGCTATTTTACTTACATAAATTGAAGAAAAATTCTTGCAACGTAAAATTTTTTCTTAGATATCCGACTATAATATCATCTTAAATATTTAAATTTTATATTACCTAAACAAATTTGCATTATCACTATAGAGGCCTTTTTAAGCAAAATTAGATTCCTTTATTTGTCCATACAACGACTGTCCAGTTATTCATTTTTGTATTAAAAAAGAAATAAAGGGGTTGAATAAAATTGATACCAATTTTTTTTTTTATTCATCGGGAAATATCTATTTCTAATCTCTACAAATGCTTCAAAATTATTATCAAATTTGTCGAAAAATTGTCGAACATTTTCATATTTAATGTCAATACTTCGGCATCCAGTAAAACATTTTGCTGAGGAGGGTGACAGGAAAACATTACCCCTCGGGTTATGGATTAACTGGATCTATGGAATATCTCTTGAATGAATTGTTTAATTTGGTAACGATATTTAATAATATTTATCGGTAATATTGCCCGAACGATATATGAATGATGATAATTAGTGGTGTTTCATGTATGAATCATACTAAATTCTCAAGTGTAAAACATTATGTAAATCCTATTATTTTGAACACCTATTATTTTCCAAGAGTAGAAGAACTACTGAAATGCCCTTCGGATCTGTTACGACAGAACATCATATCTCATAATGTCAAGTGTTAGACACTCTCAAAATGAGTAATGAACGTAATAGTTAGCTATTAGCAACGAATGTTGTTGAAGTGTAAGATGTGATACATTATTCTGGCTATTAAGTGACCATAATTACATGATATCATCACCATGAAGAAGATATCAAGATGCTATGAAGTAAATGGCTCTCCTCCGAAAGTACGGTTCCTTAAAACTAATCCATACGCGTTTCATTACAAGGTTACTTGATTACTCAGCACCACTTGAATTTTTCAAAGGTCAAAGTTAATGAGAAGGTTAAGCAGGGTGAATGTACTTGACATTAAACGCAATGTTGACAGAATTCAAAATAGTTAGGTGGATGCATAGATTCTTCAAAATGAGAGTTTCATAAAAATATTCGTACAATGTAATAAAATGATGCATCTTTATTTGAAGACTAGTTTGTGGCTTGTAACTTCTCTTACACTTACTCTCTTTTAAGAAGACAAATTTAATAATAAATTTAACATGATATATAAAATAAAAAGAAACTTTGAATGTAAACAAGAGCGAGTTTTGGAAAACTAGTATTTATCTCAAATATCACTGAACTATTACCAAGTTCGTTCCGTAATTTGTCCCTTTCTATGAAGAAAAAACGGAAGAATTTATGAATTTTAAAAGATCTAGTATGTCTGGGAAGCCATATATTACGCCAAATTGTTGATGCAATTTAATAGCACCACCACTTGAAAACATATGAAATTGTTTTCATGCCATATTTGTTAAATTCTCATTAATAAAAAACAATACAAAACAAATATTTCAAGCATTTAAAAAATAAAACATAAAATGATAAAAAATATGTCCCTGGAGCTGAGATCATAGCATTCGTCAGACCACGTCTGAAAGCGAATACAGTCAGGGGAAGTCAAAAGCAAAGAGAAAACAAATTTTTTCTCTAAACAGGAGAATGACTGTTCTAGTTTTTAATTTTTTCGTGTTTACCTCACTAAGAACGTGTATTAGAGCTTATGAAGTATATAATGCAAGTTAAATCTGTGAAGGATGTAAATTGATGGGAGATAATTATGTATTGGCTAAGAATTGTGTTACTACATTTTTAATTATTTATTTCCACTGTAAAAATAACCAAATTGTTTCCCTTAAATAGTATATTTATCCATTATCAACTAAGTCAATTCCGTTTTTAGAATTCAACATTCAGATCAAGTGTCATCATAGCTAACAAAGGTTACAATGGATATTAATGGGACACCAAACTGATATCAAAATTCTTTTGTTTTCTTTCTCGAATCGAAACAGTAATTTAAAGAGTATGATCTCGAATGAGAATTAATAAATATTTTTCGGTTATAAATTGCTCAATTTGAATACTGGTGTTAAATTAAGTATCAGTTTCATTGAAGTTTTATCAAAAATGCATCATGAAAATAAGCAAAATTAAAGTTTAATTTTTGAAATAAAAAATATAGTATTATTATTAGTATCACTTTTTGACAAAATTTAAATTTATTTTATATTCAAATAATTTATATTATTTTAACTTTCGTTCTTATATTATATAATTAAATATCAATTCAAATTGAAATATATTTATTAATTTCTAAATCATCCGAAAATAAATTTTGGTTTTTCAATCCTCGCATCCTACGGAAACGAAATTCGTGAACGTGGTGGAGCCATATTTTACTTTGGTTATTAAATCTCCGCGTAATACTTTGTGCTTTAAGTATTATTAACGTGGATTCACAGGAGTCCAGATAAGAGAGCGGGTCATCCAGGGGCGCTCGCTGCCTATTTTTGAGTGCCGCCGCTGGGCGTCCCCTCAAAGCGCGCCGATGTAATGGGAAGCGACCGTTGCCACGCCTCCCGACGCGCCCCTTTGCCACAGCGCGGGTCGCGCTGCGCCGGTTCACGTACTCGCTTGGAGGAGCTACGCACTCACGCACACATACTGGGTCTAATGGATGACGTTTACTCACGCACAGCTATGCGGGACTCTCAACTGAACAGCATTAACAATTCTTTCACTTTTACTTATTGTTATGAAATGTGTAAATAATTATTTGGTTACAGCATCCAATTTTTAAAATTCAGGATAACAATATTCCGATAAACTCACATATGTAAATAGTTGTAATAAATTAAATATGATAAAAAAAGTGAAAAAGGAAATCCCTTATCATAGGCTCGAAAGGATCGTGCCCCTGTAAAATAAATGATACATTCACAAAAGACAGTAAAATACTCCCAAAGCTAAATATGCATTTCCTAATACGACAGTTCAACACTGGATTAATTTGTTCGCATGTTAGCGTTCAAAATTTCGCTTAACAAATATAGTCTTGATTTTCTAAATGCATTGTAACTGAGAAATAGGCTGAGGCATGTAAAGCAATCTCCTCCATCAGACGTCATGTCTCGAGTAAAATTTCGGCATCAAATATAAGACCTTTATGCTTCTATTGACACTCACTCAACTGACTTCGGCCAAATTAGTGAAAATGTGCTCAACCATCACAGATTACATTTTCTGTCGTGCGTACCACATCATCTAAATTCAAATTCTTTTGTTATATTCTTTAGCTTTGGTTTGTGTCCCTGTTCCTTGATAACGTACATGTTCGCTTATGCACTCGTGCTTCTCTTAGTCAATTATTGCGCATCCAGTTGTATGTTCGTAAACCAATGCATATTGTATTGAGGTCTCATCGAAGTTGAGGCCATTCCACTTCACTTTCAATTTATATTTTTGTTTCATCATTTCTTACTATGTGCAATATAGTGTAACTATTTTTAATCGGTAGTTAATTACTTAAAGACATCACTTTCTTACAATGTTCCGTTCAAAATTTTCTGTTAGTTCATTTTCTAGTTAATGGATTTTTTGGAAGTGCAAGGTCTCTTAACATAATAAATATTATTTGAAACATAATAACTTTTTTAATAACTAGCTTAACTAAGGTTCGGATTCTTCGAAATGTTTGCATTAAAATGTGAGGGTAAATATTTTACCAGCGAACATGTATTTCGCCATCTACTAACCAACGTATCATTAACTTATATTACGATGAATTTTGTTGAGAAAAATTTTGAACAGAATGATGCAAATCAACCCTTTAAAATAATGTTTAATAGTTGTAGTAGACCTTTTCTCCTTGACAGTGTTTTGAGACAACCTTAGGTTGGAATTACCTGAAGACGAATTGTTTCCCTTAAACGTTAAAAACGAGGGAAGGTGATATTCAACTGACGTGTGATAAATTTGCAAAGAAATTCGAGTGTAAAGACCTGGAAATTCCCAGTGCAAAGAGCGTTTCTGCTGGCTCCCACTCCTCCTTACGGCGCTTCCAACACACGGTTATATTCTTCTTCTCTTCGCACATCCACGCCCATACTATTAGTTCTTCCTCTCACGCTCCCATCTGATAAAAGCCTTGATGGAATACTCCTCAATCACTCCTCTCTTAACGTTTAAGCACCCGCGAGTGCACACACCTTCTTTCTCTTTATATACCTCTCTCTTTCTCTTCTTCTCCATCTCTTGGTTACACACATCCCATCCATACGCTCACTCATTCTCTCACGAGTGCTCTGCCACTCCACGGTCCATTATTCGTTAATGGGCGCAAGTGCATCTCGCGTTCATTGGTTGGGCGGCGGCGCGCCGGTTGAGGCCGGACCCGCCCCCGCGGGGCCCGCACGGGGGCGGCAGTTGAGGCGGCGGCGGCGACGTGAGCACAGGTGAGAGAACTGCTGCCGCCAACGCCGAAGCCGAATCCGTCCGGGGCCGTTCGGTCGGTCGGCCTGACTTGATGGCGCGTTTAGCCTCAGGGCCTGGGCCCATAAATCAAGGGTTCCCCGCGCCACCTCCCGCTGCTCCTGAGCTCGCCGCCGCCGCCGCCCCGTCCCGGCTGACAGCGGGAATTTGTAAGAGCGTCAGGGAATGTGTCGGACAAAGGGGGCCGCCGTGGCGCGCCAACAGACGTGGTGGCGCGGCGGAGAAGAGATGACGACTGGAGAGGGGGCGAAGGTACGGTTTTGCGAACTGGAATGATGTAGAATGGCAAGCGATGTGTGGAATACATTACAGATCAATGGAGGTATTTTATTAACCCTGATATCACGGGTGGCAAATTGTTGTCATTTCAAAATATAAATCAAGCAGTAAAAATTATTATTTTTATCAATCCTAAAGATATTTTTATTCAATTCGACAAAGGATAGG
Organism: Laupala kohalensis; assembly: GCA_002313205.1. Taxonomy (NCBI): domain Eukaryota; kingdom Metazoa; phylum Arthropoda; class Insecta; order Orthoptera; family Trigonidiidae; genus Laupala; species Laupala kohalensis. The sequence continues at coordinate 413,448 of NNCF01126385.1, read as the reverse complement.
AAAAAGAGATCTGCACCAAATAGTTTCTAATTCTCAATTTATGTGTTGATAATTCGTATTCTAAGTTGTTTTCTTCTTCTCTCTTTTAGGAGTGCCACTCACGAAGAGACGCAACACATTATACAGTTCGTTTGGAAATATTGATCTCGACTGCTAAAAGTGCCAGAATTGTGTTAGTCAAACGAAAGAAAGCTGCATAAGTAGACCTATGTGTGACCATGGTTCTATCCCCGACTTATTATTTCTGCCATGTTGCCAAATATATTATTTTTCCCATTAACTTGGTTAACGCGCGGCCGTAGATCCATGAATACTATTATTTTGGGTACTTCTTAACAATCAAATTTTTGAAATTGGGGTATTCCCCCTTTTTTTGTCTTAAAATAAGACTTCCATAAAAATATGGTATATTTTAAGGGGCTACCAAACAAATTTTGGCTGCGGTATCCTTCCATTATATTTTATGTCTTGAAATAAGACTTCCATAAAAATTTTAAGATTTAAAAAAAGTTTTAAGGGTCACTAAGTATCCTTAAAATTTCAAAATTTCAATATTTAGAAGTAGTACTCGTGCTCGTGACGAGTACGCTTCTGAGAAATGTGGACGATATGAATAAAGTGAGGATACAAGTATCGCTAGTCGCCGTCAAAGGAGTTCGGGTCGAGTAATTGAAATGAAATAGAAGCACCGAGCATCTAAAGTGGTGATAATGAAGAAGAATTGACCACAAGTAAAATTCAGAAAAATGTATTAAAGAGAACCAGGAGATTAGAAAACCTAGGAATCTAGATTGTAAACTGTATGTATTCTCAAGAAGAGATATTGGCGACCATTATCACATACAACCACGAAAATCTTGTGTGTTGCCCAAAATGTATTTAATTACTTCGGCAACATTTCCATAAATAAATTTAGGCAAAACGTAATATTTTTGTGGTTGTAATTATTCTCTAATTCTGAACGTGAAGTGAGCGAAACTCAATTTCTCTATCAAGGGGTGCAATATGCGGCGGGTAACTTACAGCGTCGATGCTGCAGTTTTACTTGAACGACATTGGATGTGTTTCTATGCATGTCAGTGGGCCCCTTACGTATGGATTCCACACAAGTATCGAACGTTTAAATAATTTCTTACATATCCTTTTTCCCACGCCACTCTTGAGGGTGCTACCCGCAATAGAGCTGAATTTTGACTTCAATGATTCTGTAGTCTGTATAATTTTCATATTGTTTTGAACGTCGAGGAAGAAACTTCATCAATAATAACAAGAGTTGTGCATTAAGGGTTTGGAAAAGGAAGCAGAAGGTGATTTTATGAAATATTCAGCAATATAAGCAGTTTGTTTCCAAAAACAAATGCGAAAAAAATATTCTACTTCACGACCTTTTTCATAGACAATTTTTATTTACTATTTATCACAACGTTTCTACTTCTGTTCAAATCTTCATTAGCCTAGTAGACATTCACAACTTAGATACATAGTTACATGACAAAAAAATAACTGTGTAAAATAATCTTGAACTAAAAATATTCAATTAAGGTCGCAAAGTAGAATAAATCAAATTAATAGACGAAAATAAATAATGGCACAAAATTTAATTTTGCCAGGAATAAAACTATATTTGTATAAAAGACAATGTTCGCAAGCCCGCATAATTACTCTACAAAGATATAAAGTAAACTTACTTTGTTTTTTTTTCTTATTTATTTGAACGTTATTAACAGTTATTTGTTGGTTATTCTCAAATACCTCATAATACAAAATAATATATGCGTAAATTAATAATTTTCTACCAAAGAGCAGTAAATAACAGTTCCTTGACGGAAGCTTCCTGTCAAGGAACTCAAAACAAAACGGGTGAAAAAACGAGAGNTATATATATATATATATATATATATATATATATATATATATATATATATATATATATATATATAAAGAGAGAGAGATAATACTATTAACAATATTATTTCACGAGAAACTTAGAGAAGCTAGGATATTTAATTTAATCAATTCAAAGTTAAATAGTATTGCACTAAAAATGTTTTGTTAGGACCGATATCAAAGCCACATACATGCAAATAGCTAGGACAACGAAGCTTTCCCCAAAAGTACTGTGAGATAAAGTCATTAAATTCAAATGATCATGAGTAACCATGTTCGTTCCTTACTCGCGGCTGCAAACCTTCAATTACTGCAATGCACCATCTCTTAACATGCGGAGGAGCCCTTCGCTGCATCGGAATAAATCGTTCTTTTCCTAATGCTCACCCTCCGTAGTAACAGATGCTTTAGCCACAATACCCTTTTACCCTTAACATACCCTTCGTGTACCATTCCCTCAGGTAGGGTCAATGAACCCTATCCACTCGTGAGGGTTCGTATTGAATGTTTTGTAAATAGATAGTGAAACGAATAGAAATCTAATAGTACTTACACATGTGACTCCACATGATTTCCATATTTGTCAGTTCAATATTTTCGGAAATAACGAGAAGTTATATTGACATCTGACAGTCATGCAGAGTGAATGACTCAAACAAAATTTTAGAAAAGAAGTATTTTGAAAACAATGAGAGAAAGTGTAGTATGATAAACTTAACTCAGTAACTCACAATATTACTAGATTTATTTCTATTGTCTCGAGTTTATCAAGATAAAAATAAATTTTAAATGTTTAAATTTGTGAGCTCTTTGCACGTCAAAACAAAAGATTGTTGAATTTAATATTTTGGTTTAGCTTCAACATCTTTTCTTTAACACCTACAGGCTACAGTGATAAAATGAGTCTCATGCATAACATTGTCGTCGATCTAATAAACTGTAAATCCGTTTCTCGATTAGCAGATTGCAAATGTAAACTTAATTTCCATTGCGTTTTAGTAGCGTTGATGGCATTTTTTCGAGCGTGGATAATCAGATTTTTTGTTGTATCATTCCAGTGAGCACAATATCCTCGTAGTCTATATATACTCCTCTCGTTTTCCCTCAATCGTCCTCCATTTCCACAATACAACAAATATTTTTATATCTTTTTGTATGAAATAAATAATGGTGTTTTATTGCAACATATAAATTGAGATAAACGTGTCCTTCTTTTTAATCTACACATTTTTGTGTGGAGAATTTCTTTATAATTTTAACATTTTACGAATGCCAGGAAATTCTTTATACTATGAACGAGCTAATAGTTAATAACACAGAAAAACTGCGAATAATTTTCATATTAAATACAAACTAACAAATCAGGTTTCCATTCCTGAAATGGTGTATCAGATGACTAGACTGAAGAAAAATCCTTCAAAAACTGGTGGTTTATAAAGTGGTGTGAGAATTGCAGTAAATGCGAACGAGAATGAATTTTAGAAAGAACCGAATCTTTTTTGTTCTTCCTTGCTTTGGTTATTGTACTACACTTTACATCGTTATTCTCTTCACATTTTTAGAATATAGTACAAAAAAATTAGAAGATACGAGTATAAAACAAAAAAATAATTAGAAGATACATGTATAGCACAAAAATAAATTAGAAGAAACAAGTATTTAAAGATTTAAAATTTTTGTCATTATTCGAAAACAAATATTCCTTACTCAAGACACTAAAAAAATTATCCAATTACTTTAAATATTGGAGGTTTTTGTTTCACTTGTATTACGATAAGTTTTTCTCGTGAAAATTGATGAATAAGACAACTTTCGGACGACGAAGTTAGAATACCATTTTCAACTTCTAAGTACATTCAGTTTTTGGACATCAAAATTTTTTATGTAGATCTCCTTCGAGGAATGCATTTTATAATACAACGCCAGAATACTGCAAGTGCGATGTTTCTTCATTTTTATTTGTAGTACCTACTATTTTTATTATTCGTAACCAGCCACCCGCACACTTTTAAGTAAGGTATGTCTTTCAAGTTTGAAATTACAACCGATTACGCAATCTGTATTCGAAAATATTGTCTCGGGAACATAAAATAACAGGTTTGTGTTAGGAACTGCGTTGTGAATAATAGTTCAAATATTTTTTTAAAATCTGGATTTCCCTAGGAAATGTACGTTGAACAAAGAAAACAGTGAAATTGCGAGTAGTGATAATAAATGGCTTGAATTTGGCATGACGAAGATTGATATCGTATTCACTATTCAAAACAATGGACATAAAAATATAGAACGTTATTCTGTAACGTCGCCATCACAAAGAGCCTTAGAAAATAATTTCTGAGATATTTCACCACACTATGTAAACCTCTGGGGTTAGTCTCAGAAGAGTGGCATGCAATTTGTCAATAACAGTCGTCCGCAGCCGAAAAATACATCGAGTATGACCGGCTTTACAAACCTGGCCTCAACCTTGCTCCCGTTGCATTTTCCTGCTCAACCCATGCTTCCTCTGGGGCAAATCTTTCAATGCACTTTTTCTCTACAGCCAACGGGCATCGACCTGTTCTGGATTTGTCTACGCCCAAACAGACTAGTGTAAAACACACCAGATCCAGCAGATGCGCCCAGAAGAAAGACAAAACCCTGTATCTTCATTCTCTTCTTGAGTAAAGAAAACTAAATATCAAGTAAAATTCAATAATGTAGTTAAACATCAAGGAGAGATATTACAACTCCATGATATAATAAAAAATTTGTGCTAATTTTATTGTCATCACTGTAAAAATTGTAAAGAATTCGTTGAGAATCTACAGCTTCAAATTTCCGTTTTTTTAAATAAAAAATCCTCCTACATTGTTAATAACAATTTTCATGAGGTAATTCAACTCGTCTTTATGAAACTCACGAACTCATCATTTATCACAATCACCATGAAAACACAACGAATCGTTTTGGAAGAAATAACGTTCAAATATTTAGAATTTGTGATAAATGTTACGTTGTTTTTGGAATTGGAGTCTAAATTGAAACACACAGAAATTAATAATAATAATAATATGTTTAATATTTAATTTTTATCTCAAATCTTTAATGTATCAAAATGAAATCGCGTAAATTCTATCACCTGCCCTCAAAAATACGACCGTGAAACTTTCACTTTAATCCTTTCAGATACTTTTGCATGCTAGATGATTAATAGGTCTAAGTAGAGAAGATGTCAATCCACTATAATTTTATTTGTGTTTACGATGTAGTCGGTCGGGGAACTGGTGGAACGGTGTAGCTATTGCCCGCCGGAGTACGGCTCTCTGTCTTCCGAACGACCGGCCAAGCTGGCCTCCGCAGCCGGGTTTTCAAGACCTCCTATACGGGCTTCACTCACACATCCCAGAAGTCGAGCGTCATACTTATCTGCAGAAGGTAAAAGTGAGGTGATCATGGACTAAACAAATCTATTCAGAAAAATATGATTAAGGATTCCATGTTATTAGTCCCGTTGTCTTATTAACAAAACAAAATAGTGAGTTGAGAACGTGAACTCTTTTACGATTGAATTGGTAAACTCGTTATCAAGATATCAGAAAATGTATTTTCCTCACTAACTTCATATTTTCTTTATAAATTTATAATTGATGTACGTGGAATACTTTTGATTTGATCACGTTATGATTTTACTTTCCATATATGCTTCTTATCGCCAAAAATATTCCTTCCCATCTTTTTGACGAGTCTCAAGAATATATTCCCAAATATTGATACTCGATGTACTATGTGTGAACATATCTTACTGATTTTCTTCCCGCGATAATCCATAAACAAATCGAAACTTAATAATTATTCTATTGCATACAAACCTAATAGATGTCTTGAGATCGTTTTTAGCTCCTCATCTCTAAAAAGTTTGTTTCAAAAAATTGAGAATATCGAATAAAAAATAGGTTTTTGAAAACTGACCACGATTTACTACAAAATTTACAGGCACAAACACCGTTTTCTTGTTATATAGATTTCACGTTTTGGAAATTAAGTCATTAAGCATATGAGATTTACACTGCTAATTATATTCTCCGATTTTTAAATATACAGATAAAATACACAAATACTCCTATTATATAAATACATAAATACAGAATTTTCATAGTGTATTTTAAAATGAGTTTTTTAAGTATTTCATTGACTCCAAATCATTTTAAACCATAAAATATAGTGTTATCGTGTATTTCCTGTTCGTCACTACCTTGTGTAACACGAACTGATTTTTTAAATAAAATAAGTGAAAGGAATATAGGCCGTTCACAATCACAACTATCTACTACTCATATTGCTTTCTTTACTTTACTTATTAATAAATTGATGCGTGTTCACTAGGCAAATCTACTATTTGAGGGATATTTGTTAAACTTTGTTAATTTGTGTAATACTTCCTAGAAGAGATCGCTTACTGTACTTAAATGTGTGCCTGTCACTCGCGAACAAAAAATTACTCTGCAGAGCACGACAGCGACTTAGGTCTGTACGACTCTGACATTGCCCTGAAGAAGGCCACAGCATGATGGCCGAAATGTTGGGAGTTGTATCTACTGAGACGCGGTTTGTCCCGAACAAACAATTTCATACTGATTACGGCCGCGGAGGCCTACGTTTATTAAAAAAATCACACGTTTTTTGTGAAAGACATAAATTTTTGCAGCATCAAGAGAGACTTAACAATCATAGTCACTTGTAATAAAAAGGAAAACGTAACATAGGGCATTATCAGTAATATTCCTAATTATGTAAATATTAGGAACATATGAGGTTTATTTGTAAATAATGACCATTATTCTAAGAGATGCCAATTGCTTCAGTTTAATGTAAAAAAGTGCGAACTGAAGTTTAACATAAACTGTAAGATCGTTATGTGAAGCATAAAACAATTTATTCTGAACAGCTAGTAAATTTAGGTCATCGGTGTGAAATAAAATTTCGGACTGAAATATTGTTGAGATGTGCAAGCATTTTAATGCTGTGATTTGACGAAACATAAAAGGGAATACAAATACGGCAATTATATTCAACCGAAAGCGAAGAAACAAAGATAAATAAGGAAAATTACCTTTGAAAGGAGTGGACAGTATGGAAAACGTGAAGTCATCGAACGTTACGTAAAGACTTCGTTAGAAAAATAGATGAGACCTTAAGAAGAATTTTTGTAGAAATTTCAGATTTATTGGCGAATGAAGTCACAGATATTCTGCAAGTTTGACAAAAAAGAAGAAATAGAGTAAAACAACACGTGTTAATTTTTATATAATTTTTTAATCTAAGAGCATAACATATCTCCCGCTAAGTCTGAGGCACCTCCAATACCNATAGGTTATGGTTGCCGTATTGTTATACAATATACTCATTTTAGCGTGTAATAATTCAAACAATAAATGAAATGGATATCGATTTCATTATAAATATATAATTCATTATAATTTCATTATAAAGTATATACCCCCCAGGGGACTTACATCTAGTAAGTACGTGTTTGGCAACCACGAGGCCCCGAGCTGAGTCTGGCATTACTTCCACTTACTTGTGTTAGGTTCCTTCCTTTCTATTTTCTGACCTCCCTTGGTCACCTCTTGTTCCTTTCGATCCCGACGCTATTAAGGCCAGGGTACCTTTCATTTTCCTCATCACTCTAATTTTTTGTCCCCCCTTATTCTTTGTCCCCCTTCATGTTATGTGCCCCCCCTCATTTCCCCCCCCCCTCCATTTGATATTTTGATGTATGTTGTGAGATATGTTTTGGTGTGTTGTAGATCAGGAGGGTTTTTAGTGGGTAGGGTTGAATCATTTGGCGAGTCCTACACGCGGGGAGAGTCATGTTGGCTCTCCCTAGTGCGTAACTGCATTTTCCCTACCTGTACAAGTTTTTCGGGCTCCAATGACCATTGATGTCGACATTGAGCCGTAAAGCCCCACAAAAAAAATCGTCTGTATGGATTGGGGCATATTTGATAACAAATTATATTATCTCAGTGAGAGCTGGCGTCGTTGTCGACAGACACATATATTTTTAATTTACACTTGTTTATTTTACAATATGAAAATATAGAATGAAATATATCTTGGAACTCGTATAAGGAATTTACGGAAATTCGTCCTCATCTCCTCACCTCGTGTTGAATTCAAGGAATTCGCGGACATCTATTCGCCGTGACCCCTAAGTGCCTGAAGTAGCACAGTGTTTTTCACTACACGAATTCCAGTAATAGGTACGAGGAAAAATTAACTATAGATATACAACTATATATAGACAGTATTTTACAAATATAATATTATTTAAGTGTTTAAGGCATCACGCACTAATTATTTGGTTTAATTTTTTTGGTATGAAAATAATCATCGAAATTCAACAACTTCCGATAGTCTTCGATTTTCAGATGAGAATTCCGCAGTGTAATCGGAAGTTACACAGCCTTTGCATAAAACATCCTCCGCTTTTCAACACAATAAAATACAAAGAGAATTTATGAAGCCCTCGTACGTACGTCCATCCGTTGTATGACGTGAGAGAACTTCAACTCTTTGAACACGCGGCCCACGAATTCCGCGCGAGGCGTGAAAATAGGGTCGTCGTAAATTCGAATGTCAACTCTAGAACTAAATTTAGGCAGCGTGAGCTGTTCCATTGAGAAGGGCGTTCAACGCCTATGTCAGACGCAGGAAGCAGTGTTTCCTCGTTCATGAAATGCTGTTCTTCATGCCCAGATGAACCAACTTCTCAACGACTTCCACTCCACAGAGAAACGTAAGCGTAAGTAAATTAAAACGTCCACCTTCCATCCGCACGGGGAGTGAAATTTGTATTAATGTCGGAGGGAAAGTGAAGGATTTTTTAAACGAACTAAAGAATGGATACCGTTGGGTAAATGTATATCCGGATTAAATCATTTATGTTGGTCTTTCTTAACATGTTATCACGGTATTAATACGGGAGATTCCTTGAACAAAAAACAGCATCTAATCAGGAAATTAACTTTTTTATACTGCAATTAACGTTCATTATACAATCAAAATAAATAATTAAA
>NNCF01126385.1:296371-404453 GCA_002313205.1 Laupala kohalensis | reverse complement strand
TATATATATATATATATATATATATATATATATATATATATATATATATATATATATATATATATATATATATATATATATATAAAGTTAATTCTAAATAATGTTTGTTGCATAGAAATCATAAAAAGTAACGGATGAAATTAATTTAAATTTCAAAGGACTCTTTTTAAGGGTTATCAGAAGTACTGTGCAAAGTGTGGTAAATATTGATGAATTACGAGAGCAGAAAAACAATTAAAATTGGCAGCTAATCAGTAGGTGTGTACGACTGTTTACTATGAAGCTTACTAATGTATCCGCCAGAGTTCAATTACGTTACGTGAGGTGAACATTCTATTGCGCATTTATACAAAGGTTGTGAAGAGCATTGTTTTCGTGTACGTGACATAAAATTGAAATAAAAACCAAAGAATTCAGAGGTAATATCTATGCGCTTTGTCCATTAAACGTTCTGGATAAAGTGTATTATCCTCGTGTCTGGATTTTAAAGCAATCCAATAAATGAGCTTTAGAAAATCCAGACCTGTAAAAATAAGTCGATTCGTAGTGCCATTTTTTAAATGTTGATGTACTTTTTTGCGTGTATTTTGTTGAATAACGGAAATAATTTTTTTAATTTTTATGTTTTATTAGCGTTTTTTTTAAATTTTGAATGTCCAGTCATGATTGTTTTACATTTCTTTTGAAATCCCGTGTAACGCCGAGTAGTTCTGCCACTTTATTGATAATATTATAATATTGAGAAACATAATTTTGAGATCCAGAAGAAAAATCTTTCGCCATTGATGTTTTTTTTTGTTTTCGGAAATTCATGATGAATGAGGCAGAAACCAAAACTAATTAGATATGAAACGGAAAATCGGTAAATGAAAATGCATCAACAAATTAATGATTACTTATAATTATGTTTGTACAGTTGTACTCTACCAGTTCAATTATTGGTCATGTATATTATTTTGTAGTACATGTGCTAGAATTATCTCACATATTTGTTTTACAAATTCTGGTTTAAACTTTTTTAGTTACGAATGTCAATCTGAACTCAGTCCTGTGTTAAATTGAATAAGGTGTCAAATATGACAAAACATGCGTTAAACCAATGCGTTTATTATTTAAACCAATTATAGTTGAAATTATTTTTTTCTTAGTTAAAGAGTTAGTACTGAGAACCGTGTTAAATTGAGATAAAATTGGGTAAAATCGTTCATATCTATTTTTCCTATAACAAAGCTTTACGGCAGACAGTCAGAAAATATAAAAAGAATTCCGTTAACCAAATTAAATAAATAATGTAAGACCTGCGACCTCTTATGGACGAAAAGTATATATTTTGCGATAAAAATTCGACGTTTCGACTTTCGTTTGAAGCCGTCGTCAGGTGGTTCAAATTATTACAAATTATAATTTGAAACCCCTCAAAAGAAAACTGTCTACTCTATTAATTTTAATTTTTCAGTGTAATTCCTTCAGAACATTATAGTATAGTTCTACAAATGAAAATTGTAATTTTAAAATGGGAGAGTTTAATGTAAACCCCAATCATTGCCCTTTTTGTTTTCGGAAAATAATAATGAATAAAAGGTTCACTAAAACAGTAGACTTAAACGACAAATGAATAAATTAAAATACATTAAAATTAATATACATAATCATACTTATGTAGTTTTACTTGCTATATTATTGGTGATGTATATTGTTTTGTAGCACAGCTGCTAAAATTACCTTACATGTTTGATGTTNAGGTCTTTGGGTTTCACAAGTTGAATGAGAATGATAGACGGACCCGAGAAGCGAACGGGATGGCGCAGTCGGTAAGCGCATGAGCGCGTAGAGCTCAAGGTCCCGGGTTCGAATCCCGGTCCCGTCTACCATTTTCATTCGACGTAACATGATTAATCTGTTACCTGGCGGTGAGGTTCACCGCAATCTAGGAGATTTCTATTAAATTTATTTAAACCAATTATTGTTGCAATTAATTTTTTCCTAGTTAATAATTTTAATATAGTGATTGTTTTCCTTCCCATGTGTAGAAGTTACATTGGAGAATTTTGTATCATATTTGAAATATTAAATATAACTTACAGTTAAGAATAGATAGCAGCAGAATCTGAAGTATCCACCAAATATTTCAATATACATATTTCTTGGCGTCAGCAATCAATACCATTGTGCAGGGAACTCACCAATTCCAAAAATAATCTGTAAAAGAGACAAATAAATTAATATCGTCTAAAAAGCTATGCAACGTAGTGCTACATATGAATTTCAAAATTTTTGGATAAACACTTCCTCAGGCAAAAAAGGTCAGGGATTATTTCGACAATTCAAAAAATATTTCCTGTTTCCTTGCATTTTTTCGTCGATGGTATTCTCTCTTCATAAAATTCAACTTTTGGCAACCACCCAAAATAAATCCAGCTGAGTGCGTGGATATATTTTTTAAAAATTAATTTTGGTAATATTTCTTCCTGAGATTTCCTATTTTGGTAATTTTTCTTAGCGTATCTTCTTTATTTCACATATTTGCAATTGCATAGCACATATTGCACATAATTGCTTAAAGAGGTAAAACGTGTCATAAAACACCTTAACAAAAACGCGGTGAAAGCTATTTTGACTAATGAAACGATTGAACGTAAATAGCTCCAGTATGTGTCTCAATCATAATAAATACTACCTTGGAGCTTTCACAGCATTTTAAATGTTATAAAATTTATGGCCATATATATAATATTTCTGCTCATTTTGAGAAAGACATAATTACATTTATTCTGAGGAAGACGATACGTTTTGAAACATATAATATCCCCCGCATCACAGGTAAATGTGATCGTCGAATATTGGAGAAAATACATAATTATCCTCAGAAAATTGGAGAAAAGACATAATTATTATATGAGTATAGTACTTCTGGTGAAATAGAAATAGATGTTGTATGGATTGTGACGAAATACGCGCTAAAACGAAATATGTATTGAGAATAGAAGATGATGAATGGCGTCTGAAAAAAATCATATTTTGATTTGTCATGTTACAAGATGCATTTCAAAATATATCGTTTACTTACTTTGAAAGAGAATTGAATATTTTGTAAAATATGAGTCTCAATACAATGCATTGTCTTGTTATCACACATGGCAAGATTAATAGTAATCAACTGTCTAATGTTCCCTTCGATAGTCCCTCAGGGCTAGCGCGCTCGCTTGACATGGAGATATCTTTTGGTACGATTCCCGGCGGGACTAGTAAAATTTGTAATTTTTGACTTCATGTAGCTATGTTCAAGTTCATATAAATGTGACGGTTGAAAACTTAACTTACATCCGTAGTTATGAGTATAATACTCAGATACGACCATCTAAATTCCTTCAAGACGCTGTTCTCCTCAAAAAATGTCTCACTATGTGTCTAGTGAGTAAACTCGCGTAGAATTGGGCTTTACTTGCACATGCCATCCTGGAACTTAGTTGCTCGAAACATGAAATACATACATATAACTAACTAAGAGTGTAAGCAAGTTTCGAGACTCACGTACGACGATGGTTCATTCACAAATTTCCACATATCTTACCTGATCTTCAAGAGTCGGAAGCCCTAAAAAATATACAACTCTTCGCCATCGAGGACCTGGATGATTAATTTTCTATCTTTATTATATTTCCGTGGTTGTTTCATGATAATTTTGTCTTACATGTTATTACGTTCATTACAATTTCGTCCTTCAGGTTATTTTTATTTTAAATGCCTTTGAACTGTAATAATATTGAACAGTTCGTTTAATTTCGTTCAGGAGGCCATAAGGGTCTGCTCTTCCACTTTACAAATGATGTATGGTTTTCTCTTATTGGCACTTCCCGCTGCTTGGGAGAGCAATAAACTTTATTTCCTGCTCAGAGGCGAATGCCCCTAATACACATAATTATAATTTTGTTGCTCTGCTTTTGAATTACATAATTTTTTCATAAAGATAATTTTTCTTCTAATGATTCATTAAACATCCGCTGCACGTGCAAGATGGTCCTGACACCAATTTAGAAAAAAAGTCATTTATTATTATTATTATCATCATCATCATCATAGTTGGAAAGCAACTAACAAAACCAACATAATGTAATAATAGAGAAATGACGCTTTGAGATAAATATGTATACCCTCTCTGTCTTCATCCTCAACCCCCAGTACCTTATTGCTTACGTCAGCTGCCGTGGAACGAACTCTCGACTCCAGCATGCACTGCCGCAACGTACGACGCGTCCGTCCGTCCGTTCGAGGGCGTTATCAGTGCCGATCTTAACTAGGTTCCACCCGTGTCTAGAGTGCGGCTCTTTTGAACACACCCTCCCACATTCTCCTCTGCCCCTCCCCACTACCCCCTCCCAAAACACTCTTCCTCACATCCTGAACGCCTCGGGCCCTCGGCTATTAATTATTTTTATGAATCTTTCAGCTTCAGTCGGCTGTTTTATTTATTTTACAATTGTGTTTAGTTTGTCTTCATCCAGTCCCGAAGCTGTTGCGAGACCGGGAATTCCGTACCCTGGTATAAGGTTCGTTTTAATAGTTTTATGTCTCCCATGTTGTGTCTGTTCTGGACGCTATTTAAGGTGGCTGCCGGAGGCACAAGGGCTCCTGAACGAGGGTTAATAGCCATTCTTTGACCTACGATGAGGCTTTCAAATCGTCGGAGACTTTCTGAAAACTGGAACAATTACGAACATCAAAGAATTGTGAATTTTGTTTCCTTCATTCCTATTTATACAATTTACTTTTAAATGTGCCGTTGTTACAGTAGATTCGAATTTAGGACAGTTTCATTAGTTGTTTAGTACCACAAATCTTTTGATGATGATTGATAGCAAGTTTTTATCAACTGAAACTGCTTTAAATTTCCCACCAACATATGTAATTAAATGTTTCAGTTTAACATCGGTGAACGACGGTGGACTAAACTGATGACTGTTCCGTGGATGTGTATCACGATAGATAGTCATAAACAATTTTGCTTATCCTATTTTATCGCTAAAATTGATTTATCTCAGACAAACCTTTTGAACTAAATGAAGAAAAGAGGGAAACTATTAAATTACTACTGCAACTTAATCATGTGATTTATGTAATAATTTTTTTGTTAGAAAAATAATATATTCCTGTGAATTACATAGTTAATATAAAAAGAACTGTGAAATTATTTGGCCATACAGAACATTTTTAGTGTTGCAAATCACTTCATGCGTCAATTTTGCTATTACGTCTATCATAACTCCATTGCACCAGAATTGGGGAGTATAATGTTCTACGATATTATAGAATCTTACGAATCATGTCTAAAGAACATTTCAAGGAGTTTATGACCATGAATGGGTCTTCTAAATGAAGAGAATTCTGATGTTTTTTCCTATTTAGTGAAATATCTTGTTAGTTTGAATTGTGGCGAATTAATTTCAAATTTACGCTTTTCAGCGTCAACGAATCAATAAATATGCTTAATAATGGAAACATGAATTTCAGTATCGTGGTCATACTTTTACTCCTAGAGACTTCTGCAATGGAAAATTATTTTTACATGATAATTAAATAGATTACCTGCTTTTCGAGAATGGACATATTTGATTGAATATTTATTTTATACACTTGAGAAACAGATGCGAATAAAATTGAATCATTTATCTGTAATATGTTCCTCTTTCCTGCCGATTGCTGAATCTACGACGCCTGTGTAATGAATATTTACGTAATATTATCCAGATAGTCTTGAGTTTGTGGATGAGTTTCAATAGCATGGTAGCGTGCATTCCACTTTAAAAATTAATTTTAATGATAGTTTAATATAATCAACGTTTTTGACAGTAGAAACCATGTACTAGTACAGACTTCTAAATCAATGAGTTATTTTATATTACTCTACAGAATGTGTTTCTCCACAGAATTATCAGGGTTTTTTGTTGTTGTTTTTTTTTAATTAAATTTTTTATGCGTCGATGTATGTTATGTTGTTGTATCTTTTTTAATGAACTTCTAAATGATAGTCCTCTTCATCGGCCAAAGGTTGATTTGAGTCATACCTCTTCTGCTTTTGACGTGTTATTGGCTCCTTCTAATGTTTCATTTATGTAGTTTAATAGGATATGTAATTTGAAATTCTTGGAGAATCGCTCCACATCTAAGTGTTGCACGGGATAATGTGGTTAAATACACACCAAGCAACTTTCCCACCTGCCCTGCGCGATCAAAAACCAGTAGCTGAATGAAAAACTACCTGGTGTATCCTTAAATATTACATATACCAAACGTACAATTTTGATGATAAAGTCAAGACTGTTGAAGTCGATTATTGAATCACACTGATACGTTCATCTTTCGGTTAATTGCATAAATATTTCAGTCGGGAACATCATTTTCAAATTTCGTGTTTAAATCAAATTTTTCTCACCTCGATTTCAAATTATATTCGTAAAAAACTTATAGGGCCACTGATACATTTTACATTTACATTTTACATTTTAGACACAAAGTGTTAAAAAACGTTTTGTGGAAAAATCTCCCATTTATCTAAACATGTTCTTTTGAAGTTAAAAAAATATTTGTGTTCCAGCATCGAAAAAAAAAGCTTTATTTGTATTAACATAGAATGGTTCAGGTAAATAACGCTCACTATAATATTTTGTTGGTCCATCGTCTTGTTCTTGATTTAATGAGCCAACGGAATCAAATCAAACTTTTTTATGAACAAAAATAAATGAACACAATTCCAGGGTATTCTAATAAGATTTGAAGCACGTTGGACTTTTTCGTTTTCATTGCAAAATATTTTTGTCCTTTTCATTCATTCATCCAGTGAAGTGGTTTGAAGTATATTTTTTCGTTACATTTGCGAAAAATATTTTCATGCTGAGAATTTTTTCACAGCTAATAATTATATCACTTGAAAATGCTACTTCGATCTAAATCACAAATTTTTTTGTGTACAAAACTTATTGTTTGGCTAACCAAACGTCATCATAACAGTCATGTCATGTTTATTATCATAATTCTGTGTCAAAGAGAACATAAAGATTTTCTTACATAGCTGAAAGCAGAAATTATGAAAGTTATTCATAATTCTCATACTCCATGTATTTTAATATTAAAGATAAGCACAGCGATATTTGAAACATTAAAGATGAGTCATGTGATTCAACAAAAAATTCATAAGTGTTTTGCAAAGTAAATTGATGTTTTTCTCTGTATTTTTGAAGAACTTTTCGATGACAAGGTGTATTCCGGAAGTAAAACGTTTTCAAGGCGTTATGAAACAACTTTAGAGGAATATAACACTAAATTCCTCTAAAATTCAATTCCTCATTGTTATCGTTTCGGTTGCATTTTCCTTCAAATTGGGTCTTTTGATCCGCTCGGAAATCGCGACTCCTATTAGGAGATATTTCACTTGTCGTGCAATGTCCCAATATTTAAATGCTCCTTTCGGCTGGCCTTTTTGTAATTTACACACTTTGTAGCGTGTAGATACGCTGGCTTGAAAATCTCAGCCACTGACTGCCATAAATATCCACGCAACGTGGAGACACGGCCCGTGGATTTAGACGCAAGTGTTGGCTGTTCGATGATAGATTGTGTTGGCAAACGATCCATCCATCTCCGGGACACTATAGATGCTTTCTTCATTCGTTGTTGTTATTTTTACGCCTGGGAAAGGGCCCCAGAAGAACTGAATTTACTTCTAAATGTACTACGAAGCTTTATAAAAGTAGGATTTCCTGTATTAAAAGAATTATGAAAAAAGATAGGAAGAAATCTTTGCCATCCTCAAATGAATCTTATCAAAATCAGTGGTAGTCAAGATCTAGGCAGTCATATGACATATCATGGCTTGTGCTGTTACATGGACTTATCTTGACCTAAGTGCATTAGAAACTTATCTCAACATATAAATAATTCTTTTTAATATAAAACTTTTCTTGGTTAGTTCTCATTGAATTTTGAGCGAAATAAGACCAGTAGTTTTGCGCGCCAGAATATTTTGCAAGTAATTTTATTCCATTTTCTCTCGTGTTATTTTTCTAATTTTTTCTGCATAATTTACTGCGAAGAATTTCTCCAAGCTGCTCCGCCAAACACATTCTTTTTATGGCTATATCTCCCGACAACTCCTAATTCTGTCACCCGGCCCAGTGAAGAGACCGCCATGCCCTGTCATTTTCGTCCCACACCTACCAACCACTCCCCTCCAGTCCTCTCTCCAGCCGCAACACTCCCCTCCACCTGTCAGCAATAAATTCTACGACGGTAAATCTGTCTGGTTGACTCGGGATATCATAGGCTAATAGAGAAGGCCCAATCGAATTATCTGCCCATCGCTCTCCATTTATTACGCGTCGTACTCGCCTATCGGTTCTAGTTTAACGCGAGTGTATAAAATTCATAAATGAGTTAAGCGGAAAGCATGGAGAATGAAGAGGTGAAAAGGTAAAATTAGTACTCATGATTTTACTAGTAGGCTTCCACTGTCAGAATGAAATATATTTGGGTTGACCGGTTGATTTCAACTGAAATTGGATCATATAACAAGTGTTACTAGTAGGAAGGACAAAATACAATATTATCCAGAAACTTAGTGACCATGTTGGCGTCAATAAGGTTTTTCTAAAACATTCTAATAAGAGTAGGTTCGCAATTGATCCATGTGAGAATTCAGCACGTAGTAATGTACATAGAAAATTCATTTCTAAGTTATTAAGGAACTATTCCATGACTTAGATTCAAGGTAGAGTATTCTTCGCAGAGAGTAAATACTGAATTGTGAAAAGCCTTGTTACTGGAAGGATAAATTTCGGGGTTCTGAATAATTATTGACATTTGTTAAAAAAAAGTTACTGATGAAAAAATAATATTGAGTTCACAATTGTTTCATTATTTGATGTTTAATTCCGAAGTGAGGTATATGAAAGAAATTTGGCAGAGCTTAACCAAAGTTCAGCTGAGTTCAATGTCGTGTGAAACTTCCTTCAATTTCAGTCAAACATGTTTCATTTTTCAGAGTTGTTTTAAATGTGTTACTGCATTCATGATATATAAAACTCCAAGTATTTACATACTACAGTATATTCTGATTTAAATGAGAAGTTATTTTATTTTTATATTTTCTCTGTCCGAAAAAAATGGCTGATAACTAGTTTAACTAGCTCAGTTCACTTTCCAGTTTTATATTTTCCTCCTTATTTGAGAAGAGCAGATGAGGTAGATTTCAGGAATATTTACTAACTTCAAAAACTTCAAAAATTTCTATTTCACAGTAGAAGAAAGAAACAGTTTAATAAATAGTAAGATTATCCTTGTATAAAAAAAGTAATGTTTTTAATGTATACGTCAATAATCTCACAAACATTTAATACTAATATTGGAAATGCCTTGCATTGCCTTCTCGAAAGAAAATTCTTTTTAATACAATATTTACTGACTTTGCTCGGTAAGAAATCGGAGTATGTGACTCCTGATGATGCAACACTTTCATTCTACGAGGTCCATCACACAGACATCTGCAGAGGAAGTATAGTGAGAGAGAAAGACGAAGGCAAGGTTAGACTTGTAACGAGTCAAGGGTTATCTGTTCGAATCGGGTTTTAGCTGCTACTGCTTGTAGTAGCTGTCAAGATAAATAAAAGGTGTTGTATTCATTTGAGAGTCAGTTCTTATAAAACATTCTCAAAATACTGCAGCGGCTTGTTGGAGTTATTCGCACTAATTCGAGCAAGTTGTGAAATAGGGTAAATCAAGAACCATTTAGCTCATTGCTTTTGAAAGTCAATAGTCCTTGAACATTTCAAACGCGGAGAATTACGAAACGAGAAAACGTTATGAGGCTTTTGCTGTTTCGGGCAATTTAAGAGTGAATGAGAGGCATGTAATAATTTCCTCTATTTACTAAACCATAAAACATTTCTCAATTGCTGAATGTGTTTTAAATTGCTTCTCATAAAAAATACCTTGAATTTTAGTGTACAGATTATCGAATCGTGCAACTCAAATACTTTATACTACTTCAATGCTTAATTCTACGTGAATACCTCTTAAGTAACACCAGCTCGGCGATTTTTGTTAATTTTACTTGTGTTAGTGTGAACATACTATGCTATTATCTACGACCTAGGATAAAGGTGAAATGAAATTATTAATAAATATAAATGAACAGTACCATAGTAGAATACCAAAATACCCCTAACATATTTCTTATTACCTTCTGAAGTAGTTTTATCGACTACCCTATCCATTATATTTTAAGTCTCAAAAATAACATACAAATCAAAATTTATCCCAAATTGAGGCAAAATGGTATAAAATCACGTAATGAGTATACATATATTATCAATACAATTCAAATTTGAACCTGTTTTAGATCAGCGTTCTAGATAACAACAAATAGTTAATTACACGCATTTTTCATCGATATCTTCTCATAGTTCACGACTTAAATATTCGAATAAATTTAACACACGTTCTTGCGTGCTATTTCTTGATATTGTGTACTCGTGCATTAATTATTTCTGCCATGTAATATGACAGATTTTTGTATTCACAAATTTTATTTTTTCTACCTTAAAAAATAATTGCTTTATAATCTAACGCCTAATACTAGATTCAATCACGAGTATTTAACTTCCGTCGATGTTACTTCTATTTAGTCACGAGATTTATGAAAGGTCAGCGCCGTCGCTTCTTCGTACGTACGTTATAAGCTTTACAGCAAACAAGTCAAATGATGAGGAACCATTTCCTACTGTCATTAACATACTACGAATGTGATATACATCAACAAGTGTGAGTTTGTATTTGTTTGATTATATGTTATTACTTGTCTTATTTACCAGATATGTGCTTTCAAAAACTTCTGTTAAATTTTCTTAATCCTTATCTGCAGATGCTTCTTCTTACATCAGGACTGGAAATAATACGAATTAAACGTGAGTCTCTGAGGGATAACTTGAGTTCTCATTTTGAAAGATGTTGATGGTTCACTTAATAACATAAATTGTACCGCCTTGATGACTGTTAGGATTAGAAACCAACGACCAGTGAATCATAGATTGTAACACAACTATGTGCGGTGTCTTCTTTTACCACCTCAGATACTCCTCTTTTTCTGCACTACGTGACCGGAATTTCTACTAGTGAATTCCTACCTCAATTTCCTTTCGGTGGTTCAGAATTACATTGGAGTCAGGTCTGTTGCTTGTCATTGTGAAAGAAGCAATTTTCTGTAACACCTGCGTATCCACTCCGCGTCTGTTAATCGGGAACGATAAATAGTTTTAATGCAAATTCAACCTACGTTCTATTAACTGTAAACATTTCGGACCGATGTATGTCATTTACAACTATTAGTTTTCTACCGCATCTGAACATCCGGAGTGCTTAGAAAAAGTACTGGTTATTACTAGCTTATCAACGATATTATCAGTAAAGTATACGTCTATAAACAGTGAGCATTTGAGATCAGTTATTCCATCTGCTAAAGAAAATATTCCTCCAAGCGTAAAAAGATTCTTCACCACACAGGCAGTAATGTTCACCCTGATGTATTTATGAATATTGAAATACACAGTATTTATGAAGAATCTACTAATTGTAAATCACATATCATGTGAGTAATATAAAAAGTTCAACTCTCGGATGTATTGAAATCTGACAATTTTTCTCCCTGCCAATTACATGTATCACCGTCGTTTCTTCGTCTATTTTTTTATACACAGGATTTTTTATGAATTATTGTTGTAGTTATCTGAATATTTCTCACCGATTCATTTACTTAACCCTTTCTTTGTAATATCTTGAATAGTAAAACCAGAAAATAATGTTTCACATAACTCAAATATTCTAGATCTCGTATGATAATAATTTTTGATACTTACTCTATCGGCACTTCCGCCACGTTTTGGATATTGTATCTTTAAAATTATGAAGTGTTTAAGCATATTTTTAACTGTCCAATTTTTAAAAAAGGAGTAGTAAAACGTTCGTATATTCCAAATATTCATTTCGACTTATTCACAATCTCAGTTTACTGTACTCCTTAGGATTTCAAATATACAAATTATTGAACCTCATATTCCCATAACTTAGTAAGTGAAGTCTGTCTCACACTTACCCTAGTTTCAGTAGATTGTAATAATATTCGTCCAAAATACATGAGTAGCAGTGAACAAAATGTAAGAGTGTAAAACCTGTCACCGTCTGCTCGACCTCTTATCAAAAGGTGCATGTCCGAAGACGGATCCAGACGGAAGTGATGCCACATATAACCCCATCCAACTTGTGCCAAAAATCGTAATTTCAAGGGTTTTCAGTGACCTGTGAAGCTAGACATTTCACTAGTTCAGTATCTTTATTGTACTATTACGTCTCGATGTGTCAATAAATGAATTTGTAGACTGCTGACTGACCGGTAGGCAAGTATGTAGTCCGAAAAGTTTTCCCTCTAGTTTTAAGTGCGAAGCACCCTTCAACTACACTTTCGAGAAAAAGAAATATGTAGACAGTGTTTGCAGTCAAAAATCTCAAGAATAAGTTCATCTTATTACGTTGAATCAAACGTTTAATTGACGCTTTGCACAGTAGAAGCAAAAAATTTGTTCTACCAGAAAGTAATAATAATATTAATAATAATGTAATATTGGCTGTTTTTTTTAACAGTTTCTGACTGAGGGTGTAGTACGAAAACAACTAATTTGTTATTTTCAATGTTGCTATATTCTCAAGGGATTGGGAGAAATTTCGGAGAGACTTCTAACTTGCTAGTGCGCAGTGCAATAATGCCCACCCATCCCTCTATTCACAGCAGAATTCCACGGAAACCCTGAGGACTTCCTTCGATCGCCTCCTCGCTTTCCTTCTACCAATACACGGCTTTCCCTGAGCCACTCAGTTGCTTTTCTCGTTAATTCAATTCGACGACCATCGGCACTTCAATGCCTCCTGTTGATGTTGCAACTCTCCTTTTGCTTCCACACTCACTGGAAGCGCGAGAACTCGCGAGAAAATTGCTTTTTACCTGCGGACTCTTCTTTCCTCTTTCGTACCTGATTTGATCGAATTTTCTTTTCCATCGCTTATTTAATCTTTTTCCACAGTCCGTTATCAACCACCTCTCTTTCTTTCTTTATCCTCGTAGTCTCGTCACATCGTTTTTTTTTCCCTCCTTTAAAGTATCGTTCTTCCTATCTCTGCAACTTGTTCAATATGTACGGACATAATGACACGTACGTTTTTCTACTTCTTTTCTTCTGTCTCTTCAACGTAATGCTGAGTTTTGAGCACCCTCACTCTTTAATTAGCTTATTTTTATTTATGAGCTCTGAAAGAGCGGGCAGTTGAAAGCTAATAAACACAGCCTACATCAAGTTAAATAAAAGTTTGCCCACTATTGAAAGAAAATAAAACAAAAGCGGGGTACGCCGAAGACGCTGCTGCTAGGGGAGCCGTGAGAGGTGGTAGTGGGTGGGGATGGAGAGGAGAGGAGAGGAAAAGGTTAGGGAAGGGAGGGAGAGAGAGAGAGAGAGAAAGAGGAGGGGCGCGGCGTGAAGAGTCGGCGCGCCGGCTTATTACGCGAGCCGGCAGCCCGCCCGGGGCAGTGATTAGCATAACACTGGCGGCCGAGCGGCCGACGCGATTTAATGATAGCTGCTTTGTCGGTAATGGAGCCTGCCTGCTTGTCTGTAGGCCTCACCCGACCACGAGGTGGTGAGGGTACACGGAGGCCGGGGGTTGTGGTGGGGTGGAAGACGTGGACTCCTCTCGAAAGGAGTGGGGGGAACGAGAGAAAACTGACTTGACAGTAATAATAATTATTAAACGTGTTGTCAAACAGTAGTTGAGAATACACATGATGATGAGGTTGTGGTGGTAAACAACCACGCCAAACTAGCGCAAGACCAACAGTTGTTTATATGACACACCAAATGATATGTCAAACCAGAATACTCTACATTGAGAGAAATAAAGACAGAATCTGAACAAAGTTGGGACGAAACGGAATCTTGATAAAAATGGCCATATTTGATTGAAAATATTCTCTCGCTTACTGGGAAAATCGTCAGTCATGTTGACTAGGTGGATTCTCGAAAGAATCCCATGATGGGACTATCTGTGGGCCTTGAGGATACGGTGTCAGTATTCTTATCTCTACACCACCCACACAACTTATATGAAGGTTAATTTTTCTCTACACAAGTTTTATCTCATCTATATTTTTATCTAAATAGCTTTATTGTCACTAAGGATAAAATTTTTAAATGAAATTATTTTAGAGTGTGAAATATGCTACAATTTTACAATGAACCTGAGTAAGAAATCTTGTAATACAAACTATGGTATAGAGTCAAAAAACTCAATTTGATTTTATGTTATTTGGCAGTTTGCATGAACATCTAGGTACATATTCTTCGTTTATCACCGGTTTGTCACCATTTTTCTTCTGTGTATTTGAATCAAAACATGTTTCCAACATTCATGTAGCATTTTTCCATGACATTTTGACAAATAAATAAATGGAAGTTTTGGTAAAGTGTTTTTTAGATTTCAACTTCGTCGTTTTTAATTTTTAAACAAATATTATATTAATTTCTATTTTATAATATATCGATATTAAAAATGTAGTGAAAAAAGAATACAAAATTAGACGGGGATAGAAGAAGCATTTTTGAAAACTTAAATTAAATAAAATGCATACCAATTTATTAATGGATTCTCTCGTGTTATTTATAGCGCACAAGATTCAATATTCCAAAATATTTATTATATCGGGCATTAGTAACGCTACTTGATAATCGCTACTATCCGTGATATTGAAGTATTTCAGAAACACACTTTCCACTTTCGTACTATGACATTCCGTGACGGTGCTGGAATTGCTGGCAGAAAAATTTTGTACAGTAAAATTGAATGTAAAGTAATTTATTTACTCGCATATTACCGTTTGTGGTGTGGGGAATTGCATTTATTGAACAAGTAAATAAAGTGGTTGAAGCCACTTCCGTTCATTCGTGGCTAACACAAAATCCTTCGCTGAGTCCGCGTCGTGGATGCTCGAGTCCGTCAACACGAGGTGAAGACCGCCGCCGGCGTAGCAAGCGTGATCAGCGGGCACTTCGGCAGGTTATTCCCGTAATTTTGGGAACGTCTTTCGTGTGTTCAAGCCGCTTGCTTTGGCTGAGTCGCTTTGGCCGGATCTCAGTCGACGGCTTCCTTTTGCCTTCGGATCCGACATCGAACTCTTGAAATTTCCACCCCACACAAATTGTTTTCTAATGGGTGTATAGTTTACAGGGATCCCCGCATTTTGCTTCGTTTTCCTCTTGAGCAATCCAATGAATTTTATTCCTTTCCAGGGTATTTATATGAGAACCATCAAAAATATTTGGTTTTGCGCTTTAACTTGGAAAATTGTGATTACATACGTTGAAGAAATACTTATTTAGTATTGCTTCTTTTTTTATTTTATTCATATGAATTTATCAAGGAGCGAAGCAATTTACCAGGTGTATAGATAGCAAAATTTAATGAACAATAATAAATTTAACTCCATGGAACTAAATTTAATAAATTGTGGAAAAGCACCTATTTAATGACAGTTGTGCGATATATCAACTTTGACTTAATATATTTTTAACTTATGAAATAAAACCCCAATTTCTTTCCAAGTAACCCAAATGTGCAATCATTCTCTTATCCGGCATATTCAAGTGATACTGTGCGAATTGAAAGCTCCCAGTCGTAGGTTTGATCGGAAAAATTTTATTTACGAATTTGATCGGAAAAATTAAATTAAGGAGTTTAGGTTGAAAGCAGTGTTTAGGTATTTGTGGTTTGGTTTGATTAATATAAAAATACATCGTACAGTTGCCATAAAATTTATTTACGATGTGACAAGTTTCAGGTAAATGAGGCACAATCACACATTTTCCAGAGAAGGGCGATTGCGAAGGAGAGGGAGTGGGAGTGAATTTTCCGAACCCGCATTCACCTACAGTGGATGAATTGAGTGGACTTTGTAAGTCAAGAGACTGGTGAACTGAAAGAGACACTAAAGGAAAAATTACTTTAATATTTTTAAATATGAGATACTATTTACAAAAGTATGACTTGGTGATCCGATACTCTCTTAAACCAATGAATGTTTCTTCAAAATTACTTTCAAATTTTGCACTTATAAGTGTATATTGTATGTACACTATTTTACAGCATTTTTGTCCTTCACTTTTTAATTCTCAATAATCTTACAACCTTTGGTGAAGACGTTTTAGTTTTTTGTTTTTCCAAAACAATGTAAAATAAAAAGTTAACATCGAATTTTTAGTATCATGGTAGGGTTTAAAAATTTTAATTTCAATATTTACATTTCTCTTGCAGATCCTGAGTGCTCTACACATCCATCGAAAAAACGCATCACCATCAACTGCTCTGGGTTTATAATTAAAACTGCGAAAAGGGAATTCCATGAACGTAAGTAGGCTAAAACAACCGCAATACAATGCAAATTATTTCTATTCTTGAAAAAAATATCTTTTGTATACTATGTTTCGTATGTATTGCACGAAATGTAATAAAAATAGACATTCAATTTCTTTAATTATGTATAATAAAAGCTGACACTTTCTAATTACAGTACTTCAATGTTAAATTTACTTGAATTTGGGTTTCCTGAGATTTCTACAGAGTTGACATAAGATCAAATGATTATTTATTTTATTTCATAACCCGCAGTGAATACTGCTCCTGGTTTTCCTCGTATGTAAACATTGTCATTTCAAGTGTTTCGTCTTTTTCCCTTTTTTAAGAAACGAATCACACATAACTCCATAGATTGAAATAAACACATTCTTTAAAAATTTCACGTATTCACTTTTAGAGTGTTAAAGACAGGGCATGTGGCGAGCGTTTAAGACGGAACCTTGTGTGCACCTGCGTGAGAGTGGAATTACGTCGGCGCCGCCGTCGACCTCCACGTGGTTGCCGATCTCTCGCGTGAATTGCGTGCAGTCATTTCTCTCGCCCGTGTTCGTTTATGTTCGCTCCCAACACAAAAACCTTCACACTCCTCCCCGAAATCGAGTTTCTCAAGGCGGTGCACAGCTTGTTTTCGCTCTCATCCAAATCATACAGCTGTATGTTAAATGCTGCGATTAGGAATTAAGCGCAGGGAATATAGTTTTTAAAACTCCCTGGGTTCTTTTAATGAATGAAGAAAAATATTCAATAATTCATTTTACTATTTTTCCTCCCTTTTTTCTGAAACTTTCGTCTTTGAGAATATTTCCTTTTCCTCCTAAAATTTGAAATCTGGGAGAAATAAAAATGTATAATGTTATTTTGATCAAAACAAGTAAAAAGGGAAATCATAAAGTAAATTAACCTGCAAGTTCTGATATCATACGTTTGAATGAATAAAATCAAAATTCTTCTATTTACATCCATTTTAATGTAATTAAATAAAACATGACTTCATTGGACTCCACAGAATGTTTATTGTGATTGTCTCCTATACACTACACAATAGTTTCCTATACACTATATACATTTTCATGATTATCGATATTGCAGAGTTCTCTGAATATCTAATAGCAACAGTTGAACAGAAAAAGTTTTCCTCATTATTATTAAGACAACTTGCTTGAACAACAAAAAGAAGGTATTTATATGAAAAAATAATAGTTCCAAAATAATAAATAAAAACAGTTTTAAAATCAAGCTATTATTTACGCCATGTAAATATAAATTTATTGTCAAAAAAGCAGTACAAACTGCGTATGACCACGTGGAGAACAATAAACTAATTTACTNATCAATTCCGATCAAGGGCCCTAAGGCAGAGGCGGATTCAAAAAATTCAGCAAAAATTCCTAGATAAGATAAAAAGTTAGCTGCGAGTTATAATACTAATAGAATTTCAATATGTTTGTAATTTAACACAAAAAAATTATTTTACATGTACAAATTATTATCGAACAATAGATTATTCTGAGTATAGTGTTTAAAAATCATAAGAATTGAAATAACACTAAATTCACGATTTATTGTTACAATAAACGCTCCCCTAGACAAAGCCTAGAGAACCGGTATAAGTAATACGCCTCTACCCGAAGGAAGACCGGAGCAAAACCCGGGCCAGGATGGGGATACAGAATTAATGTATACAACCGTGCCAAAGTTAAGTACACATAAAACTAAATTAATAGGAGATATAAGACGACACAATCATGCCAGAAAACAGTTTTTGAAATTGTTATAAGTTATTTAAAATTACTACATGTACTAAATGTACTAAAACTAGTAAACTTGGTAATTGTGGTGCTTTAGCAACATTATCAAAGCATGATAAATTAAAAGTCGTTTCTATGTTGCTCATTTTGAGCAACATAGAAACGACTTTTAATTTATCATAAAACTAGTAATACATGTACTAAAACGAATTAAATAAGTTTAGGTTTTTATTATAGTAATGCAATGTCAAATGTCAGTACCTCCTTACTACTTCACATTAGTAGATCCTAATAAAAATAAACGTACTTATTAACTTTATTACTGAAAACGATTTAATATTTTCTGTTCAATTGTAAAGAAAATATGTACTTTTTACAAGAACATACTGTCCTGTGAAATTAATTGTTATCTACTTTTACGAATACTTCGAGCGACAAGCTTTCTGAATACAAATAATTCAATATATAACATTAAATGATTTTCAGCGATAAAGATAATTTACTTATTACTTTTACTAATTTTTTTATTCAGTTAAATGTAAAATGTCATGTAGTATCCCAACTTCCCTTATATACTTCTTGTATTGAAACAGGGACTTCCTCAGATGCGTCCACAATGCTTGTTCTTGAACTCATGTTCCTTGCTGTGTTCGCAAAGTCATACGAGGCAAGCCGTATATGTAGCGCGAAGCTGGGACTCATGTGTCTTCGTCGCTTCTATTTTTATCTAAGAGTTTCAGCAAAAGTAACTGAAATTGTTCATAAATAGAGAACTACAAAAGTAATATGAATGAAATAGAAAAGAATTTCAAATAATTCCATCCGAGTCCAAGTTTAAGCGACAGATCTGTGACGAACCTTTGCTTCCAACAATGATTCTGATACCATGGAAAAATAAACATTATAACTATGGAAAAAGTAACAGCTTATACAGTAAAGATGTTTTAATGGATTCCTGGTATATAAATCTATACTATTTGATAGATCTATACCAAACCTGACATTTTGTGAATCGGTCAAGACGTACGATGCCTGTAAACTCTTATTAATTTTTTACCGCTAACCGAGATTGCGTGTGCATTGAAAATGTCTTTGCAAGTAATAGCAGTTGAATGTGCGTAGGCACTGTCTCCAAGGGTAAGCAGGAAAGTAGGCAGACTGTTTCTGTAGAGATATATATTTATCAAACGTAGTAAAGCGAACAGGAAGAGTCCAAATCGAATCACCAAGAATCGCAGACAGAGTTCAACGAGCGAAAATTAAAATTAAAAAATAATTTTTATAGTAAAATGTTTCTAAATCAAAATTACAATTTATGTATATAAAATAAGATTACTTTACACCTCACCGTTCTTTTATACCTGAAAGACATGAAAGTCAACACTATTCGTAATATCGCTATCTAAATCTACCAGGCAATTTCTTCTCATTTGCTATTCCGAGTAGAACCCATTCTTTTGAACGTCTTGTCATTAAATCTGGATTCTAAACACAAATCATATGAAAGCAACGCCTTTTTTGTATACATTCTCTCCGTTCCATAAACCTTGGGTCATAAATATCGCTATTTGTTCTGGGATTTGTTCCCAAATCCTTATTAATACGTGTAGGTTTTCGGCGCGAGGTCGGCACTCATTCTCTGTTCGGTGGCTGTGAAGCTGGACGCTGTGTTACCAAAGCGCCGAATTTCACTGTACAGTGAGCAGAAGGTAATGTTGATAAATGATAGTCGGAGGCTGCTTTCGGCTCCTGCCGCCTTGTGGACGAAGCGGCTGCCGCGCGCTGCCGGTGCCGTAGCGTCCGTCTATATCCCATGCAACTTCTTTCGTGCTCTTGCTTTAGCTACGGAGATTATGATGTAGGAGGTGCACCGGAATTTCCATGGAGCGTTTCTTTAAACGAACAGAAATATTTGAGTCCCTGAGATGTAATGACGGAGAAAAAAAACGGGTTTATAAGTGCTTTTATTTGAATGAAGATATATGTTAAATCGAGGAGAGAGTTCTATTATTATTTTTTTATTCACATTTACAGTTCTCATTTCTCAACCTTGTACCCAACATAGTCATTTTTTTTAGTTTATTGTCCCTGACTTCGCGGGAAACAACGACCGATGTTTTCCTGTTTAATAAATTTTAGAAAAGGGCATTACGCAAAAAAATTACAAATTTTCATAATGTCAGATGGGGTCGAGAGATGATGGAAAATACAGACATAACAGTCTACAATGAATGGATATTGCCGATCGGAATAGACTAAGGTATAAAAGAAAGCTGAAACAATTTAACATTTTATAGTTCATTACAGAATAAGCAACTGAGGAGTGTGTTTAGCGACTAGCAAAACTTTGAATAAAATTGAGTGAAACTAACATTTCGTAAGATTATATGAACGTTTAGGTCTTTCACCTCTCTTCCACTATGTGTCGGGTACTTGCTCAACGGGTAACTAACCGATCGATAGATCTTGCACCTTTCACCTCGTTTATCGATCGGATAGGGCGACTCGCAAACCGTTCGGCGTAGCCATTTTTGCGAAAATTAACTACGAAGCGCTAACAAAAGATGAAAATGTTTGGGGCAGTGACACAGTTTGTTTACAAACACCAAATAACTGACATGCAAAATAAAACAACGTAAGCTTGTGAATCGTCGAGGAGCGGACAGAACATGCAAGAAATTGGAAACGTTAATTGGAAAGTGATAAAGACAAGGACGATTCCCTAATCCACAATGTCAAATGTTATTCAATTAGTTTTATCCGGCCGATAAGAACGACAGTGAAAAATGCTATAAAGCAATGCTTATGTTTTAACCTGGATAATATGGCAGATACTACTTTCCCTCAATCTGCTAGAGTTGTAGAAAAGATTCATTCCGTTTTGTAATTAGCATGAACGGTGTAAACAGGACATCAGAACAGTTATGATTCGATGTAATAATGGAATATAATGGGACAACACTTAACTCACGTACAGTTCCCAACGAATTTTGTTTGTATCGGTTTGCGGTTTTAAATGTCAGAACTTAAGTAGTCAAGGAATATCCTCCTCAAATAAATGAGTCAAAACGCTTCTTTCCTTGATGAAATTTTATATGCTGTTTTCTCGGAAACGAAAAGGCGAAAAATGAAATAAGAGGAGATCGCCCACACATCTTTTAATACTTAAATGTACGATAATTCATTTGTGTGATTTGCTGCGTCCGATTAGGCAGAAAAGAAACGAAAAATCTAGGGGGCATTTAATGAACATGATATTTCATTTCATAGAGATGGGCAATGTTCACTTAAAAAGAATAAAAAGATGATGACCCATGTGCTGTGGAGTTGAGATTTAGAGCGAGGAAACTGTACAAGGAAGTAGAGTCATATTGATATATTTGAACGTGAACAAAATAGAAACTATGAAACCTGTCATTAACACGTATTTCGTCACATTTGTATTGCTCTAAGGAAATAAAATGCGAAAATTGCAACAGAGAAAATTGTATTGAACAATGGTACCTCCAGCAGCCAGTGTTGTTTGGATATTCCGTTGAAATTTGAATAAAGAGATTCTTTAGATTCCTTGTTTAAAATATTTATTTATCCTTGAATCTCAAATTTAAGATTCACATCCCATTTGTATCAGAGAGAACAGATTTTTTTCTTTCTCTTGTTTCTAATATATATTTGTATAAAATTATTTTTTAATACATTCAGAAACTGATGTAATTTCTTTCTTTGAATAATTCTAATACTATTAAATGCAAGCAAATATAATTTTGTGTACATTTTTTTTTATAATTCAATGTGAGGTATGGTATATTTAGTAGTCAAATTACAAAGAAAAACTACCACCAGGGATTACTGTAACATTCAAACCTTTGGAAACGTGTCTTTCAGAAATATTTACTTTATTCGTGGCTGTTTCGTCAAGTCTGTCTTTATGCACTTTCGAGTGAGCAAGAAGGTCGACTCTGTATTGATTTATATTTCACTGAAATAAAAAAGGGAGCAAAGAATTCCAATACAATGACAGTATGTTAGAATAAATCCACTCCTTCGCGACGGTCTTAGCAGTTAATGATAAATTTCAAACAAGCCTCTAGGTCCGACATAGTGGCGCCACGCGGACAGAGAGCCGTGCAACGACAGAGACGCGGAAAATTCCCGGCAATCCAGATGTCCCTTGTATTTCTCCATTCCTATGAACAACCATTTCAAACTAATTCCCCCCCTCCCCATTTTCCCACCCCTTATTCGCCGCCAGTTCATTAGTCAAGGCGTACGATGGCGCTGATAGCTCTGCGGGCGCGCGACGAAAGCGCCGCCTCCATCGCCCACCGCCCCCGAAGTCTTTGCTGCTGCCGCCGCCGCCACCACCGACAACATAATAAGGTGCGCGCTATCGCTCATCCTGCCGACGCCGTCCCACCCACCCGCCACCCTCCTGCGCCCCACTCTCTTAACCCACTTGACCCGTCCTCTCCACAAGCACCATGCGCCCGCCACTGTGCAATGGCCGCCACTGCCGCACCTTGTAATTAAAGATTATGCTTTTTAATTACTGCCCACTCAGGATAGCGTTTAGTAGATAAACTTTGGTGCCTCAGTAAGTTTAACTATTGTTAGTTGGCATCCAAGTCACCAATATGAGGCGTATAATATGTCACCGAAATTGGATTTGAATCCTATCCAAACTTCCGTGAGAAAGACAATCACTACAGTACAAATATTCATTTTCAAACAGGGCAATTTCAAACAGTACAAATATTTTCTATTCCTAGATAAATTAATTGATAATGTATTTCAGATCAATTAATATACCTCGGATTTCTACATGTACTACAACTAAACACGTGTGAATTATTGAAGAAGAGAGATAAATAATAAAAAAATATTAAGAGTTTAAAGTTTGAATTTGTTATCTACAGTACTCGCGGCGAAAGAAAAGTTAAGAGTTTTAAGACCACTTGAAAGTCACAATGTGAGACAGTCATTGTGAGATTCCGACTCTTCCCCTCTCTATAGATGTGTATGCGTTTTACCCGACAAACCAGTATACATTGGCACATACATATACAAAAGAGATGTATTAAAAACAAAAAAAAATAGGAATTAATTTAGTCTTATTCTCAAGAGACACTAGTTATCGTTGAGTTCAGTCACAAAGTAAACAACGTGATAGTTGCGTTCACATTTACATTCTTTCTGCCTTTTATGTTTTGATGCAATGATGTGTGTTAAACAGGTAGCATTTTTTAAGCTTTAACATTTTTTTGTAAATTTCTCAAATGATAGATACATGACGCAAATGAATTGAAGGAAATTTTATTAACGTAATTGAATGGAAATAACAGTATAAAAATCATGTGAGTATACGTCTTATTTTTTTCCCGAAGAAAATTTGAATTCAGTAATGAAAGATATTCACAAGTTCCATAATTGTGTGGTCAATGATGCTCATGCGTGTTACTGCTGACACATCTAATTTCAACTCTTAATTCAATTTTCTTACGGTTTTCATTTTGACACTACGAACAATTTTCGCAAATTTAACTTCTTCACTTTATCATTTACAGCATCTGGTTTTGCTACTACACAAAATAACCATTAATTTTCTCTAATGTAAAATAATAGTTGAATATTTTTCTCAAACAGTTTTAAATTTATTTCGTCAACGTCAGTATGAAATGAAAAGAAATTTGTCTTCTATAAATTCACTTTCGAACCCGTCAATACAAACTTACAATAATCTGCAATCATATTACTTTTTCTTGTTTCTCTCAAAATAAGTTATATCTAAAGATATCGTTTACTTAATTTCAGAATCCAACATTTAATGGAGATAAACGTCTTTATTATTGTTCGCTTCTTAATCATGAGTAACTCCGCCACGCATTAAGGTTCGCAAATCATTTTCGTTACAGTCGGCAGCTAAGTAGTGTTCACAACCGGTATTCTTTCCTTTGCAACTATTCTAGAGGCCTTGACAAATGTTGGTAATGGTTTATCCATTTAGCTACGCGCCTTCGCGTATGAGTTTTAACATGAACGTGGTGCGGTATATCGCCCTCGAGGAAAACAAGCGCGCGGCGGTGGTACCTCATCAAAGCGAACACATGGTAGTGCTAGTCGGCAGAGGAATTATTGCTCCCGCTCCTCAATTCTTACGTATCGCCGCGGCTTGTTTCTTATTTCTACCCTTGTTCCTTGTCACTCGTTTCCCCTCTTCTTTGCCTACGCATCACACATCTGCCGCGGATGACTCTTCGTCCCTGGTCACAAATGCTCTCCATTCTTCTGATTTTCGTCATCTTCTGATTACAAAATATCTCCATGCCTTCCGTCTCACCTATGACTCCATTAATATCAGTCGCTCTCCATGCTGGCACATATTACGTCCAACGTTCTCCCACCCCATGTGCTACCACCGTCACTCCCCTTTTCTACCCCTATCATCCACCCCTCCCACTCCCCAATATCCGCCACCGACTCTCCTCCCTCACGCAGTAATTCAAATGAAGTTGGTTTTCGCCCGCGGGGGCCGGCGTATCTGCCGTCAAATATGTACAAAGCGCCAGTGCCTAATTCGTTTATAATGGACGGGCGCGTGGTATGTGGGCACTTGAAAAGCAGGCCGAGTCGAGGAGTGGAAGTACTCTAGCAGCTATTATGTCGAAGGGAGGGAGGGGGTTCGTAGTGCCGAAGGGTAAGGGCGGGGACACAATGAAACGCGAAGTCAGAGGCGGCAGATGTTCAATGCACAGTAGCGTGTATTTGATCATTTTTGCTTATTCGTCCGTCTGAAGTGTTGTCTGGTGCATTAGTGATGGCGCCTCTAATGTATCCCTTCCATTTCAGCTCTGGCGGGGAGAACGGAATTCTGAAGTGGGACGCCATGGCGAAGAGCGAAGAGCGAACTACGGTATGGCGGCTCTTGGATCAAGTGCAAAGAAGTGTATTCTCTTTCGAAGTCTAACTGAATAATTACTCATTATATTTTATTAATTTTTGTCTTTTTCACAGAATAGAATACACCTTGTGGAACCAGTCATGTAGATAACAAAGTCAAAAATACAAATTCATAACAATACCTATCGCAATAAATACCTCCAAAACTATAAACCTATAAAATAATATAATAATTAAAATTAACATAACGTACAGTACTAAACAATGATGGTTTTTATTTTACAATGTAATAAGTAAAAATAGAGCAAATAAATATGTTAAAAGAATTATAAAGGAAATTGGAGGAGATACTCGTACTACTCACTGAGACAGGTCGACCGATGAGAGTATTCCAAATAACACTTTTTGAAATGTAGGACTACTAAATTATATTTATCAAAATTTTTGTATATAATTTTACCAATGAATTATTATTATTATCGGTATTATCATTATTATTATTATTAGTAGTAGTAGTAGTAGTAGTAGTAGTAGTAGTGGTAGTAACATAAAATGTATAATTTTATACGATGAAGTAATGAAGAACAGAAACCAAGAAACAGAAATTATTGCAATAATTCTTTAATGTTTCCTGTGAGTATATTTACGTAAACCCCCCTAAAATTTTCACAGCTTTCTTATTACTCATATCTAATAATTTAATAACTTTTAAAACAAGAGCAAGGCAAACAATGTGTTTACTTATGTGTTGCTTAGAATAATTTTTGATTGTTTTTTTTTATATTGAAAATATTTAGTTCAATTTACCATGTATTCTAAAATTGTTTTTACGATATGTTCAACCAAGGAAAAGTAAAGAAAAGTCCCCTAAAGTTTCTGTGTTATGAGAATGTATTGAAAACAATTTTATTACTGTCTGAATAAATTGTAATAATAACTAAAATAACGGAATAATTACCTTTATCAACAGTGTTTCTGACAATAGATGCGTACATTGGACGCATTTCGACTCACCTATAATGTATTGCAATCTACTTGTACATCATCAGCGGGATTTCTATTAAATTTCAATAATCTGTTTTAAAAAAGGTGTTTCCATATGTAAATTAGTCCCAATTTTAAACTCTGGAGCGACTGAAAAAATTTATATAATCTCTGAAAAAGATTAAAATCATTTTGTCGCCATTTTTTTAAAACTAAATAATGTGAAATAACTCAGTGTAAATGAATCCAACTGAGAAAATAATTCACGAAGATTAAGTGCGGAGGCGCAGAATAAAACGTCTTTCGCGGGAAGTTGTCAAGAACAATATAATAATAATTTACCGTTGAAACATGGGAGCAATTAATACGAAATAGACTTGAGAGACAGTTTAATACTCAAAAGAATTCTAGAACACAAAAAAATCCGGTACAAGAAAATGGCGTCATTTAACACGCAACAATGGTCGTTCCGAACTGAAACAATTCAGTTGCTCGTCAGAGAAACATGGCACTGATTGCCATTTGATGACTGCAGGCGAGCCACCAATGGCTGTTTCGGTGCCTTCTCTTAACGTTGTTCTTCGTGCGTAATTGGCACCAGCGAACCGCGAGTGCTACAGTTGGCGGTAGTTGCCGGCTGTCGTCTTTTGTTCTGCGCTAACGACTCGGGTGTCGTTCAATGAGAATTCGGTGAGTTCCAATTCATTGATCCCGATGAGACCTGATTCCAAAGTGCCTGATACCAGGTTGGAACAATCGTTTGAGTCGTAGTACTCCGTTATTCACAATATCAATTCTCGTTGAATATTTTATGGGTTCCATTTCTCTATAGACCTTTCTCACAAAATACTCGTAAAACCAGATAATAGATCAAAATAATTTTCCTCAAATTTATTTATGACGAATGAATTGCACGATTACACGCGCTGATTAAAATATAATTAAATTTTATTACAAGTTCCTAACTATTTTCTCACCTGAATTCGAAGATAATTATAATTTTGATTGCGGTATCTTCAAATATATTTAATAGTTGTAAGGGTTTTTCAGTCCTTACATTTTGCAAGGAACTACTGCATTTTGCGCGCACGTAATCGACAGAACTAAACTGCTCGTGGATCTGCATATGTAAGTTTTATACTTCCGTATTATTTTCAATTATGCCGGTTATGATGACGATGCCTCACGTTTCCGTACACAACCTGATGATACCAAAATCGGAGATATATATTTTGTTACTTGAGAATAATCTCTCACTCGCCCCTCTTTCTTCGCCATCAAAGTTGGAAGTTTAAAAGTCCACCAACCTGTAAATACTTGAAGGATAAACCACTTTCATTGGTCGTTCAAGTACACGTATACGGGAAAAAAATTACGTTAAGTACTTCATTTTCAGGAAAATGACATAAAGTGTCATCGCACATTAATACAATATAGTGTTTGTAGTAAAGTATTTGTAAAGCGTCCTCAGTACGCTCTCATCTCATCATGTTAATGATAGTTATACACAGAATATCATAAAACTCTGTCTTTCGACGGATGATACATCGAGAAGAATATTCTAAACATCACATTCCTGAAGCATTTTTCCCTGATAAACTCCTAATTAGTAATTAATTAATCGATCAACAATGTAACCAATCAGCTGCGTGAATTAATAGAAAGTGAAGAACTAGGAAGGTCGCATGGTAGAAGAACAAAACTTCCGCGATGCAGAGCTAGAGCAATGTATCGTGATATTTACGATCAATTATTTCACTAAATTTTTGTTCTGATTTTTTTCTCCGTCTACTCATCGAACGAAAGACACACGTTTTGGGACATTATGTATAATATTTGCTCTCTAAATACTTTGTTTTCACATTGGGCAATCACACAATTCCTATTCAAGAAATTTTGCTCAAACTGCTTCATAGCGATATATTTTTGTTAAAAATCTGGACACGAGAGAGTTATCTACGTTCCCCTTTCTTCAAATTTACACTGCACTAGAGTTTATTAAGAATTGTTTACACGATGCAAGATATTATTACATTTAACAAAATTTTTGGTACTTGAAGAAATAGATCCGATCAAACATAAACAATTAAATTGATTCAACGGAAAGTACAAAAAATCTGTTTACGTCCGAGTTGGAGAATCATGTAATAAACTCCATACTTTTCAGTTCATGTTTATTTTTCTTCGGTTGCATTTCTCCGCTGAAAGCGTTCGTGGAGAGTTGAAACATTTTTTATACTTCAGTATTGAATTGAATCATATTTCACTCGTACTATACTCAATTCAATCTTTCATCCCAAAATCAAATAAAAACCAGAGAAATTTTGAAAGATTGAATCGCCAAACATGTGGTTCTATTTACAAGATTTTGATAAGGAACAGCTGGTTACTAATGCTTAAAGCGGTGGCCGGTAAAATTGTTGGTTTTGCAGCTAAGCGCTGAGGTCAACTGACAAAGGAGGAATACTCCAGGGGCAAATGGCTATTACATTGGTTGCGCAATCTTTCTGATCTCACATGGAAATTGGACATGCTCACGTGCAATATATAATAAACGTGTTCGTAACTAGTCACATTCATCTTCATTTCACCAGAAATCATAATTGACCGTTCAGTTTCTTGTTCATCAAAAATGAATATGTTATCATGACAAATATACATTCCAAGTTATAAAGTGCATTTTACAAACCATCAATAATAGATCATTTAATCCCTATCGGTATTTATCAATGATCTATTTTGTTATATATCCAAATCACTAGTACTTGTATGATTTTTTAAATAATTGAATCAAATACCTAACATAATTATAATATTAGCAGCATTTTTATGAAACATTGCTGTTAAAATTCATATTAGGAAGGTGAAATATTTTTATCAATTTTTTATGATGTAGATGAAGTGCAGTTACCACGGATCTTAAAACAATTTTCTACAAATAAAATTAAGTTATTTTAATTTGTTTCTCAGAAAATAATTCGATTCAAATTCTCTCCATACATGTAATAGCAAAGATATTCAGTTGGAGGAATTATAGTAAAATCAGTAACATGAGAATTAGTTGAAATCCACAGTTTAAAATATTTAAATTAGTTAATTGACAAATACTTAGGGGTGATCTTAGCTCAAATGATCATACGAACATTATTCATTTAATCAACATGCTGGGATTTGTATTATCAATACCATTCCCTCCATACCATTCGCTGATGATGTCGCCCTTTGTCCGATACAAAATCGATTTGCGCATGTCAAAACTCAAAATTGCAGAAAAATACTTGCGCGGATTACTTCAATGATTAGCAGGTTGCCTACATGCGCATTTCAGACTTCTGTCCGATTTCACCCGTATTAAGTACGTCTCAATTGCATGTCCTTTTATTTCACATTTTAAAACGTATTTATCCAGTAAAAATTAAAGTTGTAATTCCAAAATTAATTTAGGAATGATTGAATATTATACAGCAACGTAATGCTGTAAATTAAAACTGATTGTAAAAGAAACTATCTTTATGATGACTATTGTAACCTACAGTTGTATAGTAATATTTGATTGATAAGTGCAAATTGCATTAGATTCCAATTTTACCTCATTTTGTTACAGTTTGCGTGCTATAACACTCTTTAAGTTGTCGGCAAGGCTAGTACAAGAATTTCTCTTTCCCACATTAATTTTATTACATGCATAGTAGTTGTTTATTGTTTTAACCTCTCGATTACTTCAATATTTATAAATATAATCTCTTTAAAGGCATTTTCAATAAGTACACATGAAACTTAAAACCATTGTTTAAAAAATTTCTGTTGAGACCAGAATTCAATTAAACTTTTTACGAGACCAAAGCGTTTCCTTTCCTTTACACCAACTGTTAGGGAAGTCGAGTCAAATCATTTCTAATTCCGTAATAAAAACGCCCTGTTCGGTGAATTCGTTTATATGAATTCGTGCCAATAATTCCTTAAATTTAAATTTTCATATCTCTTAACAGTCGTTTTTAGAGAAAACAAAATATTACATGTAATAGGATGAAGAATTGAAATAATATTACAATTCAATCAGTGATTGTAACTTGATTAATTTCGATCTAATCAAGCGTTATCTTGTCTTGAAACAAAATTTGTCTATATTGATTCGACATGCAATGCATGTTCGGTAGTAAAGAATCTGAACTTTTCTCCATCGGCTGATAAAACAATCTTTTGTAGAGGTCGCGCAAAGTCAATACTTTCCCCAGTCCCTTGTGTCAAACTAAATAACTCTCAATGGCATTATTACTGGATAGATTGCACGGTTCGAGATTGAACTAGATTAAAGTAAAGTACACTATATTTGATGTAAATGCGTCTATTGCATTTTCATCTCTGTTATGACAGTTTCTTCGCGTGTTCTCATTTAGATACGTTGATAAAAACCAGGGTTGATATTGCCTAGACACGCACGGTTCGCTCATTAAGTAAACAAAGCCATTATATCTACTACTCCTCTCCATAGGCGCACACAGAACAAAATCTCTTGACTGACGACAGCCATTACCAGTGGGAAGATTTGTGGCACACCTCAAATCCATGAGTAAATGCAGTGATGTATAAATCATCATGTATG
Organism: Laupala kohalensis; assembly: GCA_002313205.1. Taxonomy (NCBI): domain Eukaryota; kingdom Metazoa; phylum Arthropoda; class Insecta; order Orthoptera; family Trigonidiidae; genus Laupala; species Laupala kohalensis. The sequence continues at coordinate 373,721 of NNCF01126385.1, read as the reverse complement.
AGTAAATGTTAAATCACTACCATATTTTCCCAGGTTTCTTCCGGTAAATTTCAAACTTGCCGCCAATCTTATTTGAAGGGCAAAATATTGTTGTTTTTGTTTCTAAGAATTTATAATTATTTTTAAAAACTATTGAATTATTCAAAAGAAATTAATAGAATTTCAGTAAAATGTATGGTCCCTTTTGGATATATTTATCTACAAAATTTCTAAAGGTTTTCAGATTGCAATATCTCCCATTTCTATAGTATCGATATTAAAATGGACATTAAAATTACTCTTAGATAATGGGATATTATAAACGTGGAGCCGGAAAATTTTGACAGTAAAGAATTATAGAGTATTTTGTTTTAAAACAATTTGAATAGAGACAAAAACAAAAATAGTTGTGTGATTTTGTAGAGCCTGTGCATGTTGGCGGGGTTGTTTCGGTAAAATTACACTTGCGTATTTTCATGTAGAGATATGAAACTGTAATTTTATTTTTTCTCTTTTTGCTTGATGTTTTATTATCAAAACTCTTACTCCACTTTATATAGTAATGTTGTTTGTAAATAAATTTCATAATGTGACACTCTAGATCGTCCCAAATTTCAGGGCAGGATAAATTATGAATATTTACGAATACTTGATTTACATACAGTTAGACATTTAAAAAATAGTAATTATAGGTATTGCTTTTTCAGTTTTAAAGTCTTTTGAAGGAAATATATTTCATGAAAAAAGAATTGAAACAAATTAGATCATGTAATATCCTTGTATTACTATTATCTTTTACATTCTGTCGTTGTTGAGAAAAAAATTCGGAATCATTCTCCACTCCGTAGTTTATATTAAATCGAAGAATTAGAAAAGAAAAAACTAATGTATAAACTTAGAATTTTCAAATAAAGAAGTTGATTTTTATATACAGTCAAATAAGCAGAAGACTTGAAAGAAAAACAATATATAAGTTGTTAAACAATTAGGTTAAATTTCTGAGAGAATATGCTTTTCTCGTTTACCTCCGTGAATAAAACATAAACCAAATCCACTGAACATTAATAGATTCTAATGTTTCTCTCATAATTATACTTAGTGTTTTTAATCAGATGGTCCCGTTTTTTGTCAAAGGATTTCTTGAATATAAATGAACGAACCCGAAAAATGAATAAGGAAACAATTCGTCTCAAGCACTTGGGAAACCATCTCTGAAAGAATTCCTACTGTATCGCCGTCTCCGATTACGGAAACGAAGACAAACCTTTGTGCTCAGGTGGTCATGTTTTCGCTACCGCTTGGCTTATACATTCATTTGAGTTATCTCGATAGCGAGTCCCTTCCGTATTGATCGTGCCGTCCTGTAAATCAATCAGAACCCCTTTTCTGACGGTCTTGTCCGTGTGCACCCTTCCGTTCTCTGACGCGATCCCTCTCCTTCCATCCCATACTCTTCCTTTGCCCTTCACCCACACGCATCTCATCTTTCGAGGGTCAAAACAGATACTCGCTGTTGTTACTTTGAATTCAACACTTTTTATGCCAACACAAGAGAAGATGCTTTGAGGGTGAGCTTGCTCAATGTGCAGTCTTATCTCTTTCTTCTCACTGAAAGTGAAAAAAACGTACCTCTTTCGCATTGTCTTTTAAGGATGTTGTTGTGTTAAGTAACACATCTTATAAAGGAACTAATGGCACTTTCGATTATGATATTTACGTACGAAAAGTCAATAGTATGATTATGTGAGTCTTGCGTTATTTATACTCACTGGCGTATAGAGGCGCAATAGCCGCTGGCTGCAAGGCTCTATTGGGGATTAGTATGGCATGCCGCGACTGTATGATATTAGACTGTGGGAATATATTGATAATGTGTCCAGGGCAGATTATTTCCATCTGACTTTTAGTTCGTGATGATGAAATAATATCTGACGATCCGTTTAGTCAATGATGGTTCAATTTCCGTTCGGTATTATACATCATGCTATCATGATGTTGAATTCGGTGAATTTTGAATTTTACACATTATTACACAACAGCTTTTGAGTAATTTTTACCAACTGTACACGGGTCTGGGTGGAAATGGTGTGCAGTCGTGGAAGGCGAACGGGTGGTGTGGTGATGCAATCAGTGCTGCAATCAAAGCTGGAGTTCCGCGGTCGATTTCCGGCTCATCGCCATCTTCACCTTACTGAAAGTTATCACAATATCATAATTGTTTAACACAGACCCAATCAGTTGATGACAGTTTTGAGATTTTCTCTCATGAATTGATGATATTTTCGCAAAATTGGAAATGTACACATCAAAGTATTGGTTGCGTTTTTTGTTATAGTATTTTCGGTCATAAGCTAATATGGGCATTTGAACATCAAATCTAAAATTTTCAATTTTAACTCTATGGTTAACGTCAAAAATTAAAGTCCACGCTTAGGATGAGTAGTTTAGGCCATGACACTGAAGAGACTGTACGCGGAGAGAAACTGAATGCGAATTAAAATTACTTATAAGGATACGTGACACTTGCAAAAATTGGATTAGTGAATCATTCAATGAAATGAGAAAGATTGTATTTATAGTTGCAGTTTATGTACAGTTCTCATTCTCTGCATTAATCTTCGGCATAATGTCATTATTCAGGAATTGTTTCATTCATTCTTGAGTACGTTCGTGTCTAACAAATAATATTTTTCAACATTAGAATTTCTTTTAAATTTTGTAACTTTCCCACTTTCTCCTCATTAACCTCCCCCACTTTCCACTTTAACTTCTGCAAAAATTTTATTTTCTAAGATTTCATTTTTCGTATTTCTTTCCGATAGAATGTTATTCTTCAATTTATGTTTACAAACTCCCTTCTATTTCTTGCTATTAACAATTCCACAAATTGTGATTTCCTACTTAACTTTGTGTTATTTATGTACAAAACATAAATTTCTAAAAATACATAAGAAGTAAGGAAAGTAATAAATAGCTGAAGAATAGCGAAATTATTAAATGGACCCAAAAAATTTGGATTATAATGGAAGAAATGAAGTACACATAATTGTGAGTTTTANTCAACTCAAAAAAAAAAAAAGTTAAGAGAAAAAAATGGTACATTGGTCTAGAAAACATTACAGGGATGCTAGTTACATGGGCAAAATACGACGATATTATCAGTTAATGAACGGACATGCTAACATAAGAAATAAAATTAAGAGATTTAATAAATACAGAAAATGTGTACTTTTACGAGTAATTTTATTAAAAATTCCTGATATTTTCAAATTTAGAAGAAAAATAAGTTAATTACTAAATTGTATTCTATTGATATTTATGGTGTACTTAACTAAATGGTATGTCTACAAACAATTGGAAATCTTTCTGTTCGGGTAAGAGCTACTTGTGCATGTCAGAAGTATCCCAAACCATGAGAAAAGCTTGCAAAACTTGAAGTATGTCCGCATCAGTTAAATTTGACTAAAATTAAATGACGTATTTTCACATTATCACGTTTACACGTAACCTGAGTCAAAAAATTGAATATCCTAAGTCGGGAAGCCTTAAATCTCGAGATCAAACTTTAGGACGATTACTATATAACGAACTTAAATGCAAATTTTGCCCGAGAAACCGCCTCATTCTGTCCCAGTGTGCTTCTTTCTCCGCAAGCTGATTATCACGCTGGTCAAGTGTGAATGGGTGCAAGATATTTTGGAATAAGAATGTAAATTAATAAATTATATTCTATAGTAATTTCTTTAGAAATGATGGTTCTACGAACTTTATTTTACAATGAATATACTTGATTAATCATTTTGGGTAATAACTACTTGTGCAAGTCAGAAGTATCCCAAATCAGAAAAGCTTATCAAAACTTGAGAAATGTTCCCATATTAAATTTTATTGAAGTAAGGTGACGTATTGTCTCAAATTTACATTTACATGCAACCATAATCCAAAAACGAATGTCCGAAGTCGGGAAAGTCTAAAATCGGGATGGGATTTTGAGAGGGGCACAATACAACAAAATATAACGCAAATTTTGGCCAAGAAATCGCCTCTTTCGGACCCAGTGTGCCTGTTTCTCCCCAAGCTGTGCATCGCGTTGGCCAGGTGTGAAGGGGTGGGCGTCGGCGTCAGGCACAAGCATAGACCCAAGCAGCGGCGGCGGTGAACCCCAAGAGAGGAATGCGATTATTTTAATGGTAGCCCCCGGCGAACGGCCCGGGCCCTTGTGTTCGCCGCCGAACTTCCCTCCTTCCCTCCCTTTTCCTCACGCCACGCATCCCCTTTCCACCGATCGGTACTCGCCCGCCCCCTTCCTTCGTTTCTCCACGCGTTGCGATGCTCTGCTGTCTCTGTCATGGCGGACCGCGTGCCGCTGCCTCGTTGGAGGCAACGCAGATTCCGACGGGAGGGGAGAGATGTTTCTGAAGATTTATTGTAGCTATGAAGTGGTAAAATAAGGTCAGAGCGCCGCAGATGGGGCGAGAAAGCATCGATTATATTTGGTGATGTTGTTTCTGGGCTCATAATTAATATTATCCTTTAGAATATTGATGTGGCTGTGTTATAATCATTGGGTTAATTTCGGAGCGATAAACTTAAAATTATTTCATGCTAACTGACATGTGAAAGACTACAAAATATCGTGTTATTTTTCCTATTCCTTATTGGGAGTCGAAGATTCTCTCTTTATTTTGTCAAAATAATACTTAATATGCTAATGTAATGAGGAATTATCCCTTTAAGCAACAAGCTGTCAAACATTTTTGTTAGCACTTATGTTCGCAAATTCGAGGTCTGTTAAATTAGGCGCTGTTTTTCACATACGCAAGCGTAAAATGTTTTGCAACGTAGATTTACACGATCCTTTTACCGGCACTTCACAAAATAGTTACCATAATCGTACCCTACGGGAAACAATTATACGCGGTATAAAAGAACATGGTATCTATCTTTTATTCAATGTCGACTTACACCAACCGAAAGATTCGTGAGTAGTGTGATGTACGAAACCATTCTTGTAGACTGGAGCAGACTGTTTCTTTTATCTTATTTTTTCAGAGAAAACATTCGCTTTAGTGGAACCACAGCCATTACTGACGTAGGAGATCCAGGAGATACGGGAGTTATAAAACCCACTTTTGCGAAACATGAGAGGTTTAGTGAAGAATTGAGCGATTCCGTATGATATTATCAGGAAGGATAACGTATTTTATGGTGTCTACGTGAGGTTTATTACATTTTGGTATACGCTTCTACATCTTGAAATCTGTTCGCAACTTCTAAACATGCTTGACGTGTTCTATTAAATAATTAATTCGTGAAAACGGAAAAAAGTAAAATTCATTAACATAATAATAGTCAAAAACGTATAGTAATATATAAATACAACATAATAATTGTTTTGTAATTGGTGTGTTGTTAACCTTACTTTTTAATCCATATTCTCGCATGCAGATTGTCCGAAAATATTCATAGTAATTTACTTTATGATTAACAAGTTATTTCTGTTCTTTATTTGACAATTTTGAAGACCTAAATTGATACGTTCCACACAAATTGAATACGTCAGATTTCAATGTATGATAATTATTGTACAATATGCTTAGGTTGTTCATTAAAACACAACTGAATAATACGCAGGATGTATCCTCAAAAATGAAATACCGAATTTTGAATGAACTCACGTGATTATTCGCACTTCTACCCGGCAAATGTAACCCACCTATGAATATTAAATCACCGATACATAGAGAGCTACACTGTTGAAAAATTAATTTGTGCCGGCATTTATATTCCAAAATAACTACAAAGGTTTTCAAACATAGAAATCTCTTAGATTGCGGTGAACCTCACCGCCAGGTAACACATTAATTATGTTACGTTAAATGAAAATGGGAAACGGGACCGGGGTTCGAATCCGGGACTTTGCGCTCAGCGCGCTCATGCGCTTACCGACTGTGCCACTCCGTTCGCCTCTTGGGCCTGTCTACCTCAGAGGTCTTTGGTCTCGCAAGTTGAATGAGGATGGAAGACGGGTGCAGTCGGTAAGCGCAGAGCTCAAAGTCCCGGGTTCGAACCCCGGTCCCGTCTCCCATTTTCATTCAACGAAACATAATGAATTAATTACAAAGGTTTTACAAACTAGTGGAAGTGTTGGAATTGATTTTCTCTGTCTTATGGGAAAGACTTCGCTATTTGCGCAAATGCTCATAATGAAAGAACGTTATTTAATTTTCTGCAATGAAAAATGTATATATACACATGCTACTGGGGCTGATGATCCATTATTTATTTTATGTCTCTTTGTCCTTTACCACTTGAACTAAGTAATGAAGTCATCATTCATATGCTACAGCTCTTAGAGAGGTTAACATTCAGAAATTCGTGTTACTCGCCAAATAGTTAATTAATCTGCAGTGTTCCCTTATTCTTCATAAATCTGTGAAATATTCCTGAAGTTGTATGTCTGGGGAAAATGTGATCTTGAATACCTTTCTTTCTATATTTTATCCTCATCACTTTTCTAGGATCAAATTTTGTGTACATTTATCACAAACTTCCTCTTAACATTCAATCAATAATTTTCGTCACGTTTCAGCTTTGATGTTATGTTTAGTCTCTCTTGAGTCAGATTACAAATTCTCCATCTCCCATATTCCTTTCCTTCATCCTGTGTTAATATCCTCGCTGGTTCAGCATCTTCCGTGCTTTTCTTCCGTTCGCCAGTTCTCACATAGGCCGTCCGTTGCTCGTAATGCTGTTTTTCTAGCGTCGTGAGAGAGCAACGTCTCAGAGGTCTCTACTACTCCATCGCCGGTACGAATGCGTGAAAGGAGCGACTGGAGGACCAGAATTCCCCCTCCCTTTCTCTTCCTTCTTCTGTTCTCTTCCACGCCTTCTCCCCTCGACCGAGGAGCCCCACGCGCCCCAAGGCGGGCGAGCTGTGAGCGCCCTGTAATTAAGGGCAACTCAAACACATTTGTGTAGTACTGACACCGCAGGCCGGTCGTTTAGCGTCCAACTAGCTCCGGCGGGCAGCCAGTCCTTTTTGGTGCTGCAGTCACTGCTTCTCGCACTCGGTGGCGGCGCGGAGGTGGAGATGACGGTTGGGTGGAAAAAGGTGATGGTGGAGTCAGTCCAAATGGAGATGGACATCGCCTTGGTGATGATGTTGATGATGGAGATAGTTTGATAGGTGACGATAAAACGAATAAAGAATTTGATGATCGAGATAATAAAAAATTGAAGGTGAAGGGAATCGAGAAGACCACATTTAAGTTGAAGGACAGAATGGAGATAAAAAGTAAGAAGTAACGAAGGTATTGGAGATGGAATTAGAAATACTGACTCTATTCCCCATCATCAGTCAAAGAAAATGGTGATGGGAAGAGTTGTCGACATGTGAAAGATATTGAACGAAAGACCGACATCAGTGGTCCAGTGGTAGCGTCTTCGCTTCCACGATCCCACTGAGCGGTAGAGCATGGGTTCAAACCCTCCTCGGCCGAACAAGGTGAGGTTTCCCTCGCCTACTCCAGACAAATGTCGGTTCTGTACCATAAGTTCCCCGTCAAAACTAACATCTCTCCTTCCCAATTCCCTTACCCAAGTCCAACGGTTGGGTGGAAGAGCTGGCCTCATGGCCTGAACCTCGCCGAAAGGTAGAAAATAAATAAAGACGGATTGAAGTCAATAACCGAGATATAAACTTAACACAATCTACCAACAACATCTATGAAAATCAGAAACGAGGTAGAACCTCACAGTTTGGTTCATAAAAAGGACTTCATTTTCGAGAAGCAAAAGAAACTAGAAGATAGTAGTAATAGGTTAATTGAAGATCAATAAATGTTCCTCTTGACAATATATTCTTCTATTATAATAGAAATATTTTAATTTTACATTCGACCTTTAGGTAGAATTTTTTACGTCTACTTAAAAGAGTTTATTTAAAGTAAAAATGTTCTTCTTTGTCAGTTGTTTATTCTTTCAGCAGTTTCAATGTAAACTGGCGAAACGTGAGAAGAAACTAGGAGAGACACCTACTAGAGAATGGACGGTAGAACAGTGGCGAGAACAGTGGCTGAGCGGACAGAGGCGATGGAGGAGAAGCGAAGACGGAGGTGATGGAGTCGGCACGGCGCGTGAAAAACAGAGGGGGCGTGCCCGCACGATGCGTCTCTCCGATGGACGGCCACTCCGAAATGTTACCTGTGCTCGCTCTCTCGCAAACCTCAACAGAGAGCAATTCTAGTAAGATGCGAAACAACTTTACACTCAAAAAATAACTTTAGAATTTTCTGACGAGGCACCCGTTTTCACTTCAAATAAGACCCACAAAAATTTCAGATTTAAAAATATATTTTAGGGATTGCTCCCAAGCTTTAAATTTTTAAATATTGAAACGTGGTAGCGATTAGTGATCCCTTAAATATATTTTTTAACTGAAATTTTTATGGAAGTCTCTTTTGAAGACATAAAACAATAAGGGAGGGTGTCACAACCAAAATTCAAAAATTGATTCTTTAAGAACTACCTACTTCAATGTATTTTATTGTAAGGAAGTTTTCAATGCAATCAAACAGCTGTATGTGCACCTCCCACTAGAGAACGTTTCTTCGCGGTATATGCAAAATTTGGAATGATTTTATTGAATGATATATTGTTCGTGATATTTTAGACTGTGGTTAACATCACCTAAGAGGAGTGAGGAACTGCAAAAGGTACCTCTTTGGGTGAATTGAGTAACTAGTGTCTCTTCCTCGCTCAATTATCTTTACTGCTCAAAAGCTATCCAGATCGCGTTGAAAATTTTTTTTGCGTTCTGACAGTACTGAAAGGAAAGCCTATAGTTGAGTTCTCATACCAAAAACTTGTTCTCTAAAAAATCACATTTAACAATGAAGACCATCGGGTGGTAACTCAAAAGACGTTTGTGTTACTTTTTGTTTCTTTTTAAATACTTTTACATTGCTTTTTAATGAGTGTATCTTAAGTGACCAACATAGTGATACCTTTCTGATGCTTTATTACAATTATAATTATTTTTATTGCACTTCTGAGCCGATAACAAGCAATATGATTACAAGGCAACGCCAGATAAATTGATATTTTCCCTCACTGAATCATGAGGGTCACGATATTAAAATATTATCTTTGTGAACGAATGAAACAAAATATTCAGTTAGAATGATTGATCCATTATACCTTCTATATTATGACGATCTCAATTTATTTTTGAAAAGCACGTATTTCCATGCACAAAACGGCTGGAATCTGAAATACCTTCGGCAAGTCCACAATTATTTTTTACTGTTCTAACGTGAAAAATGGAGGTAAGCTAGGTAGAGAAAGTTAAGTTGAAAAACAAAACGAAAAACGTCAATGCGGAATTCATTATTTATTCTCATTACCAATAACGAAGAAAAAATTGAGGACGAAACTTTATTTCCAAAAATATATCAGTAATTTAATATATTCCTTAATAAAAGCAGACCAAACACATCGATAAAGTGCATGCAGATTTGAAAGTGTATCGACTTCCCACTGGTCTCCGCAGGGGTCCAGCCCCTTTTGTGAACCACTACACGAGGGTGTGAGTCTTAAACAAGCCGACGGTCCACTCCCCTCCTATTGACGCCTACATTCGGAAAGCGCTATATCATCCAATCTCTCTTCAAAACAAAGTCAGCATTCAACCATGTTGTTTCAACGTTTCCAAAGGTCATTCTTCTTTTGTCAATATTTGAAAGAGTGCTATTGCTCCTAATAATTTCCTTCGTTCATTGTGCGATTGGGTCTCTGTATCTTTGAACAATTCTTTTCTTGTTTTAGTCTTCATAAATAACTTCGACACGGAATTACAGTGTCATAACCGCATAACAATTCAGTCGAAATGGATAGACCAATACATAAAATGAAAAAACTCCGTTCCATTGCACTGTATGCTTTGAAGGAGACCATGGTTGATGACTTTCAAAATCAATCCACAAAATATGAACACATCTATTCACGACATAACTGGAAAGCAACAAATGACTTAAGAACTCCCTTTAATAATAGTAATAGAATGTCAATATAATAGTAATAGAATGTCAATATGTTTGTAATTTTAAGCAAAAAATTTATTTTACATGTACAAATTATTATCGAACTATAGATTATTCTGAGTATAGTGTTTAAAAATCATAAGAATTGAAATAACACTAAATTCACGATTTATTGTTACAATAAACACGCCCCTAGACAAAGCCTAGAGAACCTGTATAAGAAATCCGCCTCTACCCGAAAGAAAACCGGAGCAAAACCCGGGCCAGGATGGGGCTACAGAATTTATGTACACAACCGTGCCAAAGTTGAGTACACATAAAACTAAATTAATATGAGCCATAAGACAACATAATCATGCAAGAAAATAGTTTTTGAAATTGTTATAACTTATGTAAAAAGTACTATAGCAATGGCGTGATAAAGTACAAGACGGATTTAACTTTTATTAAAATCAATAAATTCTTTTACATTGTAGAAGCACTGGTGCAGGATGTAGTTTTTAACCGCGGAGTGAAAAAAGAGTATGTAAGTTCTAAAAATTTTTGTAAGGAATATAACTTTTGATGGTTTGATTTGTTATAATGGAATTCGTATTCAGATTTTTGCTGTTTGTTCTTGTAATACTTCAAGATGTATTTGTGCATTATCCGGATACAAAGTAAATAATCTTAATTAGTTGGAAATTTAACTTCATTATGGATTAGTGATGTGATTAAGTATTGTAAGTGAGCAAAGCAATAAAAAATGATTACTCCCCCGCAAAATATTACAAAATATTATAAAATGAGGTTTCCTGACCGAATCCTTCTTTATATCTCAACAGCTGCGTAACTCTCACCTCCGTATTAAACTTCTCGATGAACTGCGTCCTGTCTTCCCAGCTCATCAGAATCGTGATGAAAACATATTTAAATTCTCGCTCTGATTCTCGTCTCGCGTGATACGTCCAAGTTCTCAAAAACGTAATGAGAAGGTGAGCTATTCATATTTTTCTTCTCACAAAACCAATTCAGAGGGGAATGATTTAGCATTCCTATGACATCTCGGAGCGCTTAGCCTGCCGCGTCAAATTCCCTAAAAAGGGTCCCCTAGCATTGTCTTTTCTGGTGGCGACAAGTGCGTGATGGGAGGAAAAGCTTCTTAAAATTCAATTGCTCCTTGTGATTGATATCTACCGCACGCTTCATCTTCAGAGAAATTTTGACATAAAAATCGGAGTGACGGCTGATGGGGCGAGAAGAAAAGAACCACTGAAAGAGGGGAAGAAGAACTCTGCCAGAACTTCCTTTTTTGCATAATACTTTCCTATTCTCATTTCCCTTGAATAACGCCATCTTGGCACCCTTTTATCCCGTCTTTCTTTCCTATTGTGTTGCCAACGATAAGTTTGCATGCTTCCATAAAATATTGAAAGAAGAAAGGATGTTGTAAAATATTGGCCCATTGTTTGTGAGTAAGCACAGGATTCGTTTAAGGGGTGCGCCACGCCATTTTGAGGTAATTACCCTGAGTCATGTGATCATGCAATTAGCGCTGCAACCGCTTGGGAGACGAGATAGGGAAGACGTCGGAGATGGTATAAGAGCTTTTCATGGTTTGACTGGTGACAGACGTGAACAGTGATGTCCTGTGTTAGGGACACCCTACTACCGCAAAAGGTCTTCGCAGCAGCAAACACGGATTTTCACGCAAAACGATTCATCAAGAATCGTCAAAATTTTCTAAACCTTAAACGAATAGTGGTAATGTTGAACTCAACTAAGCCATAATAATTTAGTTTCGACGACAATCGAATATCTCTCTAACGATAACCTAGGGACTGAGGATTATCAACGTTATAGAAAGAGATCGTTATATAGAGAGAAACAATTTGATGTAATACGTTTAAAAATAAAGTAATACCACAAATTCACACAACAAACATTTATTACAAAAAATATTACACTAACATTAACTTTCAAAAGCACTGTTCCTGACGTTGTTCTCAAGCCGCAAAGATGTGAGACGACTTAAGCTTGAACTGAAATGACTTGAGCAACTGAAATATCATCGTTATAGAGAGAGAACGATATGGGTATAGAGAAAGATTTTATTTTACTGTTATAGCAAACCAAACAATCTTCGTTGATTTCATCGTTATTGAGATATTGTTGTGGAGAGAATCGTTATGAAGAGAGACCACTGTACTNAAAAAAAAAAAAAAAAAAAAAGAGCTTGCTTATGACCAGACCACAGGTAAAAATGAAACTGTATAAAATGTAGGTAAGGGTTGTGGTTGTAATACTATTCCTTATATGAGTCTTCCAAAAACTACTATTCTTTTTCATCTACAGTTGCTAATCTTCTTTTCATATTCATTCTAATCCATCTACATCTCTTATGACCCAGATGTAGGCGAGCCCTAAAGCACCAATTTAAAAAAAATAATCTGCAATTGGAGTGAATTCTATAATTTGTTGCGCTTTTCATTTATGAATTTCTTCCACTCCTCGATTTTTTTGTTTGTGGGTGAGACCTTTGTAAGATTCAAAGTATTATGATGTTCTTCATAAGTTACTCTTTGACTTTTTATAGTTATTACTCGACTCAGAAAAAAGGCACCACATATATTTTCAACGAAAAATTGCGGGAACATTGGAACAAATTTTTTATTCGAAGTTGTAGAAATTCAATATATTACGTATGCTCATAAAACTAACGGATAAGCGTGAACAATATCAATAATTTGACAACAAATTAAGGAAAATGTGAATTATTGTATGCTGGTGATAGCGTACATTAGCGGCTGTAGCGAAATTTTATTAACATATAAAACACATTAAAAATTTCTTCTGAGTGGATCGTACAAACTATGTTGAACGCAGATAGAGACCAATATGTAAAATTTAATCAATACTTTGAGTCGTTGAATAAATGTATACATCTAAATATTTGCTGTTTAATGATTGCTCTTCTACCGGAAGAAAATGATGCTGCAAGAAAAAACTGCACCGAAATTGAACTCTATTTTAGTCAGAATAAACGCAATTCTTATTCTTGTTTGACCGATGAATTCGTAAAACAATATCTTATGAAAACAAGATTACATACATTCATACATACTACGTAACACTAATAACATGCTTTTCACACATTCTCATGATCGGATGACTCTGATATTTTCCTTTGAATTGTAATATCGTACATACAAGATTTGCATCATGTGAGAGGATACTTCTCAGTTACTTTTTAATGGACTACGTCCATTTCTATCAAACAAACGAATCATGGTGGATATTTTCTGATATAAGTATGATATTTTCTAAATAGTGAAAGAACTCACAATTCAAACAATTATTAGTAATGTACTTCCGTTTTTCAAGTAAAATAGTAAATTGGTATTCGAAAAGCGTCGTTATTTCGAAGTGTGTTTCAAGCTTTTGATAGTAATTAAGGGGTAGGTTTCCTACTCTGTGAAAACACCGTGGATGCGAGAACCCTAGGATTTGATGTCAGATCCAAATTTAGGGGAAGGAAAGGATTTCTCCAAACCTTTGAATATGACAACCCATTATTATAGTTCGTAAACTATAAGGTTGGGATGTTGGATCCAGTAGTTTGGAGGAATTCATTCCCTTGAATTTGGATATCACATCCTAACTTGTTTTCTGAGTGCGCTATTAGTAACAAGTCTCAACTCGCGAACGATTCAGTAGTTTTTTGATTTGTCTGTTTTTAAGGTGCATGATGAAGATTCTTTACATGATGAAGACCAAAAATAATCCTAAATAAAAAGGGGTTACAAGAATACTAAGACGCTATTGAGTGGGGGGGGGGGGAGGTTAACATAATTGGTGGCAGCGATTCGGAAGACAGTGAAGAGAATACCTTGCTCTTCTCGAGACGTCAATATGCGAACAAAAGAACTGTTGGCAGATAACGTGCGAGGAGTTCGAACAGAAAGACCACAAAATGCATTTGTGGTTTTCGTCGAAGTTGCGCCTTCAAAGTTCTCTTTCACCAATACGGAACAATGGCGCGTCAGTTATCTACCTCGCTCAGACAGCGGCAGTCAACTAAACCGAAGGTTCAGGAAGTGTAACTTTCCGGAAGTAAGTTAGAATCAGAACTCTCGTGTTTCGAATTTCGGAAAATTACATTTATGTTTCAGGAACCTTAATTTGTTCATGTTATTTGTTTGGCACGAGTTGAATCTGCAAACTAAAGAGTAACTTGCTATAACAAGGAACTGGGGAGAGTTAATAATCCAACTTCGCAACTCGTGATCCCAACTCGTTCATGGTAAGGAATTCATTGTACGAGATTAATCAAGTGTTGTTTCCTTGCCAACAAAATCATACAGCAATTGCACAGACCAACAAAATCTCGGAACAGCTGTGACAGATATCTGTTTAGTAACAATTACGAAATTCGAAAGTGCGAAATAAGAAATAATTAATAATAGTATAATGAACCGGTATGGATTATTTTATTTCTGGAAACATTGAATCTAATAATTTCAGTGTCGATTGTCCGAATAATGGTAAAATAATTAACGAAAAATTTATTCAAAACAAATTATATCAATATTTATCTTCTGTAATTATTCATTTCCACTACATTATTATTAGAAAATATTTTATATTAAAAACGTGTTTGATTATAAACACGCTGAGAAATTTAAAATTAAAATTCGTTAAAACTTATTGCGTTTTTTAGAAATATTTTTGAATTTAATCAACAAAATTATTTTGTTTTAAAAATAGAATGAACTTCCAGAATTCAGATTTTATTTTAAACAAGAGATTGACTAATTGTATTCCAGAATTTCGAAAATTATAAATTAGGTGAAAATTCCTACTAGAGATAAAATTATATACTTGTTTGAAAATATATTTCAAGAATAGAAAACATATTATAGACTCTTTTAAAACGAAACAATACATTCCTGTTACCTAATAATATACTCTATTTTTAATTGGCATTATAATTACTAAGTACCGTTTTGTTGGAATTGGGCAACCAATGAAATAAGAGTTTACTTCCGAGCGCCAGTGAAACATTGCTATGGATACTACAATCTTATACATGGCTTCGCGTCACGCAGGATTCCTCACCTTCAAATCGTAAATAACAATTCTCTAACGAGCCTACCTTCTTTCTGCTTTTTAACCCTCAATATAAAGAGGGCACTGGAGGTGGGGCTTCCGCAGGGTAAACTGTTGCCCCCTTCTAAAAACCGGCAAGGGGCATAGGAAGTTGGAGGCCGAACTGTGGCGAGAAAGAATGGATGAGATAGAGGCCGGGGACGGGGGGAGGCAGCAAACTTTTGGGCAAGAATATAAACCCCTAAAGGGATGAGTGCCTCAGGCACACCTGCAATTCTCGTTGCCCATAAACAGCCCAAATAAATGTGTAATCAGCACACACGTCTCGTCCGCGTCTATTTACTGCTCTAATTATCAACGATTAACAAGCCGTGTTTTTGTGTTGGACTCGCGGTCGCTCTAAGACGCACCGGATATCGGTTTAGGATCGAACATAGGTAGGAGTCGATTGATCATGAAACCGAGGAATGGTACATGTCTTCCTCACGATGCGTGACATGAGACACGACATTAGGTTTGAAATTGTCTTATAGAAGCGTAACTGTCTCATAACGTTTCTTTATCGACCTTAATGACTCGTAAGGGAAATAGAAGATGCTAATGTGGCAGTGACGGTAATTGGTATCATTAACGATTCGCTTCTGGTATTTTGTTTTCGGGCAACGAATTTGCATGTAAGGTGGATGTCTTAAATTGCATGTCCATGAATTATCAACGAATATGATGCCACCTCGGGGAAATTGAGAGTTTGTTCGAATGTATTAAGGGCAATTCAAAATTACAGCTAATTCGAATTTTTAAACTAGGTGATTTTCCAACCAACAATAAATTACTGACAAATAGATAGCGACGGGTGTGATTGGTTGCTGTTAAGTAGGACTTACTGATTTAGAAGCGAAGACTACAGCTTTATTGATTGTGAAGTGTGTCAATTAAGGTTAGGAAACTTTGGCTAATGATTGAGAGGGTTGTTCCGTCTAAAGTCTTTGTCTTCTTCCAACTTTACTTCATCTTGAAGTAGAAGAAGTGACATTCACTGTCTGATATACTCATCGAATACTTAGCTTGTTTATATTTTTAGAGAGCACATTTTCATATAAAATTTTTATAAATCATTACACTATTAGTTTTTAAAATTAAAACTATTTCTTAAAAAACGGTAAGTAATAGTTGTATGATCCATACAAAAAAAATTCTCAATACAGTTTGACGTCGATGAACTATAAGATTGGTAAAGGATTAGATAGTAGGATACCTCCTGTTCAAAATTACTTAAGTATAAAGGAATTTTTATTCTGGTGTAAATTACAATTGTATCTTCCTAACATAAGCAGAAAATTTTCTTTTGAAGGTAATTTCACTTCATTCATTTTTACATAAATGTATTTTTATTACACAGAAAAAAAGTTTTGTACGTGTAGTCTTGAATTGAAGGATAAAGAGAATAATAAATAAATAAACTTTATTGTCAAAAAAGCAGTTGCAAACTGCAAATGACAACGTGTGTGTGTGGGGGGGGGATAATATAAGAGAGAAGTCTTGAATTGATAAACTCATCGTCAAATATTGTCTTCATTTTTTATAAAAATATTTTTTTTAATTCTCATTTATAACTGGCACACCATACCACGTTAAATATAACAAAGAACCTGTATTTCACTCCATATGAAAGAGGATATTTTCAATGTTTCTTATTTGTCGGTTATTTGCAAAACACTGTGGTAGGTGGAAATTGTGTAAAGCGAGGTGAAAAATAAAATGTAATTGTTAATATTAATATCTAATAAAATTTTATATTTTTGAATTTCTTTTTAATTTATTTATAACAAATTAACTTAATTTTTTCTTTATTAATTTCGAAAAATTTGATTGATTGAAAAAGGTTTCTAAATTTTTAAATAAAAGTAGAAGTTTGATTTCCGGGATGTTTTAATATGTATTCTGAACCTTCATCTCGGACAACCCTCGGCGCGGAATCTGGTCCCGTCTGTGGCAATGTCGAATTAATGCTTTTCCCAAGAGCGAGAAATCTGCTTCCTAAAAGGGAGATCTGCATTCCTTAGACACACGTAGGTGTGCCTGGAGCGGAAGTGCACTCATCACTATCCTCAATGCTCTTTCAGCCCACCACGATGCAACAACCACGCTGCATCTGAGGGATCTGAGTGGGCGAAAAGATAGAAGGCGCGCCGGCGGCCACCCGCAGAGACTCTTTGTTCCAAGAGACAACAATAAAGGTGGCACACACTCATTAAGCTGAATATATTTGTTGTGTATCATGAGAAGTAATCATGGGATACAGTTTCATCTCGACCAGATAGTCATTAGTGCAGGAAAATATTACGTTTTTTTTATCTCTTCTCGTATTAATCCTGTATGACCGTAGTTTATTAGTTCTGGCTTTTGAGAGGAAAAATTGTTCAAGAAAGAGAATAAAACCCACAATAATATGTTCAATTCTAAAATGTAAACTCAAAAAAATATTAAAAATGGAAACTCAAAAATTTTCCAGGTCAGTTCAAAATAATCTGATGCGATTTTTTCCCGAAGTAAAGTATAATAATGAGCAAAAGTCATCATAGAGATCTTTCACAAAGCAATTTTGCTTCCGTAGTACAGAACAAGTCACCTTCCAAAGGTTATGTAAATTTTGGCTTTTTCTATGCGTTCTCCAGAGTGAATTTTATTTGATTGTTTTTTTTAATATATTCCTGAGAATTCTAGTTTAAGGATGCAAACGGAAAGGCACTCTCTCCTTATTTCTATAAACTTTTAATATAATAGTACGAAAAAATTGAAATAACATTTCTGGGGGTTCTTTTATTTTTAAATTGCATTCGAAGAATTCAAACAGACGAGAATCATCACCCTTTGAACCGAGACTCATTGACAAATCTAATTCATTCTCTCTTTACTTATGATGAGAAATTCACTCGCCGTATTAAGGAATTGTAATACAATTTGATTTAAATACATAATGACATCTATGAAAATATTTATTAGTGTTTGCATGTACTGTTCATAAACTTTTTTTGATTCTTTATTTTAACTAATATTTGCAATATATTCAGTATTTATTATTTTAAAGTAGTTATCGATGTGTCAACCTCGCAGACAGATAAGCTAAATATTCTGATTTAATTTAGGATAGTTTTGATAATCGGAGACCTAACATCTATTTTCTTTCACAAAAAGAAATGCTTTCATGCTTTATTTAAAAATAATGCGAACCGAAAACTTTTAAAATGTTTACAACAAGGAAAATTAATGTTGAATGATACTGACTGTAACAGTTGACAAGAACACATATATAAAATGGTTATATACCATTATATTACTGATAATGATTATTTTATACAAGTTAAAGGCTCCTTGTTGACAATGGATCAAAAACTTTTGATATTTTAAAGTACTGACGATGTGTTCTCACGAAAACCTTTTACTTGCATAATAGACTAGAAACTTAGACCTAAAGTGGAGGCCGTATCTGAACCTTGAAACGTCATCGTCCATCCAATTCCAGATAATATATAATGTACAAATTGATTGACACTAACAAATGATTGTTAGTGAACAAAGAACAGATTTTAATAATTGATTGTCTATAATATCACACTACATTTTTAATTTTCCTTGTAGTAAAGTATTAAACAATCAGAGAAAGGAAGTGTGTGTTTAATACTAGTAGAGTTTTCTTAATCTTTAAGAAGTAGATTCTAAAATTATTTTACAACCGACAGTGGAGACGTATTCAGAAAAGAGATTAGAAAGCTCACTCTAGACCATGCAAAATACATTCAGTCAACTCTTCCTGCCTTGAAAATCTACTCGTGGCGCAGGAGCACCTTCAATACCAATATATGAAAAAATAAATTCCACCAATCACTCTTTTTCATGGCGTAAATATCTTAAAAGTGTACAATGTACAGGGTGCCGTCAATTTAAGCATATATTCTAAATTAAGTGATATTCACACACAACATTTCACGAATGATATTGCGGTACATTTTAAAATATTAGGTTTCAAAAATTTTCTGAATTTTTACAGAGGAAGTCTTGACAGAATTCTGTCTGATAAAAAATTCTCGAAAGTATCATGAAAGATCTATTTTTGGAAATGTAAGCAGTAATTTTCTAGTATTAAGAAAGAGAGGGAGAGAAAATAGTACACCACAACTTGTTTTCTTCATCATATTTCAAACCCACGACCGTCTAAGAAGTTTAGATCTAACCAAATGTCATATTCTGGCAATAGTTTTACGTTGAAATATATGAAAAATATAATTTGAGAAAGGGTCGATTCCTCATATAAATTAGAATGAGTCTTTGCAGCGTCATCGCGTGACGACAGAATCGGAGGCACATATCATGTACAGAGAAAAGTTTTCCCGAAAGATGTCAATTCCGAAACCGACGATAACCGAAGTCAACGTAAGACGAGGTACATTATCATTGGAAAAACAATTATTTTATATCTTTTAAAAAAATAATTATTTCCCAAGAATTGTATTAAGGAAATTAATGTCAATATAACTCATTAATCATACAATTTACCCCCAGGAACTTATTTTCGCCACATAAAACGCCATCCCATCGCGATCCTACCGTCCTCCAGAGCAACACTTCATCCTCCTTCACTAAAGCGATATATTAAAAGCAAACCCTCACCAATGCTCTTAACACTTGGCATAATAGCTCATATATCTAACGCAGCCAAATAGTTTTACGACTCGCCTCACACCCCTTACGTCTTCTGGAGCAGCAGTGTCGACAGCGGTCGCCCGACCTATGACGTCTGGCGAGCGTTGACTGCCCAGTTCTTTCGCAGAGAAAAAGAGAATATCGATCTCGCGCCCTCTATATTCCCCGCGCGCGAGAATACAAAAAGGCGGTCGCGACCAGAGCGCCGAGGGATGTCCGCGCGAGCAAAAGGCTGGAGCTTGTTTTTGAGTCCGTGCTTCTATTATGTTGGAGGAAAGAGTTATGACGTGCGGGTACGAGCTTAAGGCTCCTTTAAATCACCGACTGCGAGTCGGGAACTCACCGCGCCGCCCTCACCGCCACTACGATCTTCCTTTGTTAGAGGCTTAATGGCGACTGTGACCAAGAGCGTTCGTTGCTCGGGTTTCGTTCGACTCTACTTCACTGCGAGGAGACGAAGGTGTGACATTTTTATTCTTTGAGATTCATTTCTGTTGAGTACTCAAGAAAATCCTGCAATGACAATTTAATTTTGATATTCATTTGGGAATATGTTCCATATCATATATTACAAAATTTGAAAAATTAAGTGACTTCTGCAAAATCCCAACTTTGTGGATAAGTCGTGAATTGCAATTCTCAAATTCTTAAAATCTTTTTTATGTTTACTTGATTCAGGAAATCTTATTGTGCGGAATATTTATCGGTATTGTACATAATTGAATACTGTCTCGCATAAATGTGTTTTAAAATATTATTGAATTATTTTAGAATAAATTTCGAAAAGAACATATTTTTAATATTCTCTCAGCAATTATACAACAATTAATAAGATAAAACGCTACTACTTTTTTCAAAACACTTTTCAGTTTACAATCATTCATATTTCAACAGAAAATATTTATTAATAAATTCGTAATTCGATGGACTAATCCTAAGTAAGTATGAACTATATCACGCAAGTTTATCTAGTATTAAATATTCTTATTTTTCTCCATATACTTCATTTCTTAACACGGGATTTCGAAGAAACACATTTACTAGCGTCGTTTTCCTCTTTAACAAGTGGAAGGGGGTGGCTAAGTATTCTGCAATCATTCACTTTCCAACTCATTGATTTTTACTGTCAACCGAACGATTCTTTTCCCTCGAACTGAAAAGAACTATCCACAAACAGCTAAAGCACATGCCCTCTCTTTTTCATTACTGTCGAAAGCATTACACAGTCTTGCGACATACAGCTGAGTCGCATTTATATTCCTTTTTTTTTCCATTCGTTTGCGTAATGTTCCTCTTTTGTTTTGGCTTGTGAATCAATCCATTTTCATATTCACGAACAAACGGTGAAAGCACTTAAAGGTAACGCAAGAGTTTTCGTGGTGTTTAACAAAGTGGCCATGTCCAACTGTTTTCTTGCTGTGGGAAATGCCATGAATGACGTCCAGCTGTCAAAACGGAGGGACGGGGAGAGGAGCATCTAGTGTTTAGTTTCCAAAGCTATAGTATTGTCCTCGCTCTTGTTAGGTTGCTATGGATACGGTGTTAAAACGACGAGGAAGCTTATGGGGAAACAGTGAAAAAAGGGCAATCGATTATCTCAAAAGAAATGCCGATTTCTATGGAAAGAACGATGATTCTCTGAATTGCTACTGCATAAAGGAAAACATTTCTGTATTACGATTCTTTTCACGTTACTTGAATGTATGGAAGACGTTATGACATATAAATTTTAGAAATTTTTCAATGCCTTCAGCAGGTACGGAGACTGCGAGTTACAGAGGAAAAACATATGATTAATATTTTTCTAGATTTTTTTCAATAAAAATCCAGAATTATTTAAAATTCCTAAAACAATCCCGAATCTCTTTTTTTAAGAAACAATTTCGGCCTTCCTTCGTTAAAGAAAACCACACAAAGATCACTGAAACGTCAACGGTATGAACCACTAACCGATATCACACCAGATCGTTGCGACTGTGAGTAACAACACTGGATTGTGTTATAAGTAACTTCCTTTACCCTGATCTGTCTATACTAAAATATTTGATGAATCCCAAGGGTAGTTGAGAAACATAGAAAATGGTTGCTAACTTTAAGTTACCGGATAAAATAAATCAACAAATGAAATAGAGTTCAGGAGCATTATACAATTCGGTTTTCAGAGTGACTTCTGATTTTTACGATTCTCTAGTTGTTCGAATTTTTGTTGTTATCATTAACAACATGGTCCGAGAAAGATACCTCACAAATATATGTGCCATGCGGCAAACGCATCATCCACAAACGGATGCCTGATGTCAGCGAAACCATTAAGCCTAAGACTTCGTAATTTCATTCATCGCATCTTGACCTTTTCTTTTTTGAGGTGAAATTTCTTTTAAACAGTTGCGCGTCAAGAAAGTCGGAGTTATTTCTTTCGTGACGAACGAGCTGTGGAAGTGAGAAGGAAAATAGAA
Organism: Laupala kohalensis; assembly: GCA_002313205.1. NCBI lineage: Eukaryota > Metazoa > Arthropoda > Insecta > Orthoptera > Trigonidiidae > Laupala > Laupala kohalensis. Next base: position 351,454 of record NNCF01126385.1, on the reverse strand, counting down.
ACGTAGGGAAATAACAAATAACCGGCCTCCTGTCATTCAATTGGCAAACATATATTACCCAGTGTTTGTATTAATAAAGTAAGAATGATATTTATTCTATAGTTATTAATAAAAATGGGAAAATGATAATGAAGATATAATATATACCAATTTTTATGGAACTAATTGTCCTAGAAATGAACAAACACCCCTAGTTTCGACATCGGATGATGAATTGATATTGCGTTGATGGTTTTGAGTCGAGAGACGTCATTTTGCGAGAAATGATAATAATTAAAAATTGAATAATCGATAATATTATAATAATTCAAGTAAACAATAAAAATTTCACTTCGATTATATGGATTGGCTAAAATTTCGCGCACATTTTTTTTCTACGAGATGTCTTGTTTGACTAAGGTATACATTTTGGAAAGCAAAATGATAGTAATCATTTCTTATGAATTTTCATTTAGCATGTTCTTTTTAAAAGCTTACTATATTCAATATTGCAATTGTTTGTTGAAAATAAACTTTTCTGCTTTGTTGATTGTAATAATACATAGAGAGGATAATGATACGTCTTCTCGAGAACATTTCCTTGACGTTACTTGCAAATATCTATTATCTTTCCGCTTGACGCTTCAATGTTATTCTCTTATCTAGATCTACACTCATACAACAGGTAAGAACATTTGAAGGGGACACCTTCAACTAGCGGTCCGCGAACCGTTTTTACGACCCGTGAGTTATAATACACTTCAAATTAAATTTTTCATTTAACTTTGGGGGTACAACTTTGTGAAATAAATCTAAGCTGTCAGAATGAATATTTGACGTAATATGTCCAGTGAGAGAAAATACAAATTGTGTTCGGAATTACACCGTCATACNTATATATATATATATATATATATATATATATATATATATATATATATATATATATATAAATTTTTTCTTCTTGAAATAGTACATTTTTAATGTGAATCAAAATATCACGTTGCAAATAAATATATATGACTCGTTGGTTTAATTAGTCTGGCAACATTTTACCTAACCTTATCCAGTGTCGATCCGATCGGTCGGAAGTGTATAGAAAATGACCCGCGGGCTAAAATATGTTAGATGCCTTAAACCAATCCGTCGCGTTAGCCATCATGAGTCTGCACGCTTCACTCTTCCTATTGGATCAATCCCAAAATCGCGTGCACACGAGGCAAAGCGTGTCTGTGTCCATGGGTTGCATCACGTATCCGATGACCAACGTTACAGAGGGAACACAATCGTCAAATGATAAATATTTTATTTTATCAAGGAATGTGAAACTGTGTAACGCTGTCAAGAGAAGTTGAGTTAAAGTTATTCGAAATGAGATCAATTGTCCCATTTTATTTCTTAATCGCCCTTTCAAGAAGAAATACTGTGACAAATGACATAATTCTACACGAACACTAAAAATTGTCCATGAACACTGCAACTAGCTACATACGTTCATCATTCCTTATCGTTCTTCCTCAGAACACCGATAACAAATCAAATACTATTGCATTCCACGAACGATGATGACTTGAACATTCGATGAGTTGTTCAAAGTGTTTCCGGAACTCAAATCACAGGTACATTACTGTGTCCTTTCACTTGCTTCGAACGATCCGTTTCGATCCTATTCATTATATGCATCCTTAATCGCCCTCACCAGCGGGATGTCGTCGAAGATGGACGGATAAACATCGGTTTCTTTTGCTGACTGTGAGAAGAAAACCTTATAAGGATATGGTAAGGACAATTCATTTGGGGGTTAGAGTTTGATGTTGGAGAACTCAAAGATTCTTGACAACATTTAATAATATTTTTAGGAAAAAGCAACACAAAATGACAAGAACCTTGCTGGGTGACACAATTTGAAGAAAAACTTATTTGAAAATGGACAATTCACATAAGTGCTTCCGGTCGATTCTCAGAAGAATCTATGGAGGGGTTAAGGAGAATGGTCAGTGTAGAGTACGGTATAATAACGAAATAGCGCAGTTGTACCAAGATACTGACGTTGTCACGTACATAAGAGAAAGTAGATTGAAATGGCTGGGTCATGTTAATAGGATGGATGAGAGCAGAACTGTAAAGAAGGTGGTAAATGGCCAACTGGATGGAGTGAGGACAAGAGGAAGACCGAGAAGTATATGGTGGGATTGTGTGGAGAAAGATTTGAAGAAAGCCAGGATTATAAACTGGAAGTTGGCGTCAAAAGACAGGGAAAAATGGAGGAGGCTTGTCGAGGAGGCGAAGGTCCATTTGGGACAGTAGAGCCAACTGAAGAAGAAGAAGAAGAAGAAGAAAGGGTATGTGTGCGGAATGGATGATGAGACAATTTAACATGCAGATTTCGAGTGCGACGTGAAAAACAAAGAAAGATGGAAATGATTGATAATGTTGAAGAAAAGAGATGTGTATATGGGGCAAGAATGGTATAAGCTGATAGAGACTAAAGAAGTATTTGATTTGTTTGAAGAATATGTAGAACAGATAATGTCAATACGGAATGAATTTAAGAGAAGATACAAGACTGTTCCAAACCTCCTCTTGGTGAAGACGATAACTTCCTTGTCTTTAGGCAGTTGAGGCTAATATGAAACTGCCATGACATCTGACGTTAAAGAACAATGGATAGATTTACACAGATGGGTAGAAAGAAGAAAGATTAAAATAGAGATGAAACAGAAGTGGAAAAGAATAGAGATTACAGTTTAAGAGAATTTAATCACTGGTAATGGTCTGGTGACTAAGGTACAGAGTGAAACTAGTAAATAAAATGAAAGAAAAAACGTATCACTTCTCTTAAAAGAATCGCCGGTGAAGACTGTTGAACGATCCCAGAACATTGGTCCGCAACCGAAGCGAAGGATTCTCCTGAAGCGGCGCAGCGGACAAAGGCGGCAACTCGAGCCGTGGGTAAACAGCCAGATAAGCCGCTCAGAGGATAATTAATGGGTGGATTAATTTGTCGTCGCGGTTGGAGCTCCGAACGTGATGGACCCACGTTGATGACGATAATTCATTTGTCAACGGCTCTGACGCCGCCGAAGCGATGAGGGAGGAAGGGTCAAAGGTCATGGGGTCTGAACTTAGAGCTGCGCAACAAATTACGCTATAGCATTAACGAGGTTCAAACACGACAACATCGGATCTCGCCTTCGATGTTTCAAGATCCTGTAGGTGAACGTTGGGTGAAGGCAGAAGGATGGATACTAACGAAAGAAAAATATCTATAGAAACTACTGCAAGTGTTCCTGGACACATTTTAAACTAACTTACACCAGCATACATCTTCAAATTCTCATTATTTTTGAGTTATGTTAATTATATGTCTCCTCTTTTTAACGTGACGAAATTCAAAGATTGAATTATGTTCCTCCGTCTAACCTCCAGAAGAAGGAAAGATGCTTGGTGGCTGGGGAACCAACAAAACCTGTAATGGTACAGATTGTAGGCATCAAACCTACATTTGTCATGGGTAGGATGGACATCTATCAGTCTCAACATGCTGCCAATACCAAAAGAAACAAACCCTACTTATTTTATTTCTTGAAGGGAAGAAATCTATTAAGCGCTTTAAGCGAAGACCCATCGTTGTTGGTCTCGTCATCATCATTTATCCTAATTGCTCGATTAGTTTCGATAGTGTTTTGTACCTTTTACCCCATTTTAATATTTCATTTTTGTTTGATATTTTCGTTTAAGTCAACATAAGGTTATTAATATTTTATATTAAAATTTATGATTTATACCTCATTGTATTAACTCATTTGTAATAATTAATAATAGAGTATGGTTTCAGCGAGAAAAGACATAACTACTGGCTCACGTACTGGGACAGGAGAATTTGACTCATAACTCACGTCATGACTGCCTCAGGCTTATCAAATGAGGGTCGGGTGTGTCCTGGAGTCAAAGCAACCGGAACGTAAAGCTGTCTTCAATTTCTCTTAGTTTGAGCCGCAGAAAAAACGTGGAACTTTCCTCCCCACGAACGCCGAGGGTCCTTTACAGTATACTTCAGGAACACATATTGATAAAGAATTGATATCCAGTAAGTCTGAACTATCTTTATAGTTGTTTAAAGTTTTGGAACTTTAGAAATAAAACGAAGAGGCCATATAAATTTACTAGACTCCAGTTTAATTCAGTAGAAACAATGATAATGTATCAGGATATTTGGTATTTTGTGGAGGTAAAATATATTTTTACATAGTGTTCTGTTACACGCTGGAATGTAAAATATTATTTGCCGTATACTTATATATATAAAGAATGTTGTGATCTGATGCAGATAAGTATATTGGAATAATGACAGAGCAGCAAATACTGGAGTTCTTTTGTCGGTCAAACCGCCATAAACTTTGCCGCGTAGGACTATAGAGGTAAAAAAAAAAAAGAAGGAGGATATTCAATCACTTTCTTCAATATCCACACATGTAATGAGCACCGATGAATGCATAGGTGCTGATTACGATTGTTTTGGGTCGCCTTCGAACGTTTAACTTCCAAGAACAATAGTCACATCGCCACGTTTCTTTTCCCAATAAATAAGTTGCGTTACATGTAGGTGGTCTTTCCCTCACCTCCACTGCCTTTGTTCTCGTGTCGTCTCTTCTTGACCATTGCGGCAACCGTATCATTACGTCTCCCGCTACCGATAAATTAGCACTCGTCCTAAATTCATTCCCGAAAACGTACACTAGAAAACATATCCGTTAATCATCCACCTAATAACGTGCTTCCTCCGGGGAAAAACCCCAACGACATAGCCTTAGCGCGCGCGCACCACATGTCCAATCTGGGCAGAAGGTTAGCAGCAGCAATGTACAGAACGGCAAGGTGGTGGTGGTGGCAGTGGAGGAATTAGTGGTAGTCAAGGCAACGCGACGAGCAGGGAAAAAAGAACCAAAAAAAAACGGAGGGCGCGAGTTGAAATAATCTCAGCTGTTTTATTTCGAGAAATAAATCGAAGGTCATGTATTAAAAAATTAGAGGGATGACAGGATATACGTTGCATTTCGTAATATTTTGAAAAATTCGGAAATTAATTTCGGGTCATTTTTGATTCTTTACGTATGTATTTTTCGCTTTTTAAATATATTTTGTTCCCAATTTTTCAGGATTAGTCGCGCTTGTATATCATGTCATAGGTACACCATACTACATGTTCTGTGCGTGAGAGTCACATTAGGANTAGTCGCGCTTGTATATCATGTCATAGGTACACCATACTACATGTTCTGTGCGTGAGAGTCACATTAGGAATACTTCAAAAGGAAATTACTTCTAAGAATTTCGTTTCAGAAGTAGTCTCAAGAAAAATGTTATCCGCAAGTGTACTATTCTGGTACTATCAGTTTTGGTAAAGCATTAAAACATTTAATATTTTGTTTCATAAAGCAATCCTCAAACTTTAATTGCATGAAGGGAGGACGAATAGAAAAAGAATTAAAATCATTCACTAAAAATATTTCATGAAGCAATGATTTGTGATAATAAACATTTACAAATAGTCAAGCGAATGCAAAATATTATTCGAAAAGATCTCCCATTCATTTCCAAGATAGGGATTTGTCATACAATGTGTGAATATTCTTCTTTTTTTTTCTACATGAATTCGTCCACTTTCTATGCTGTGAATATATTAATGTATACATATCTATTTATGATTTAGCGTAATATCATTGCCATTAATTATTAAACTAAATGATTGAGAAAATTGTCCTTCATCCGAAATGTTGAATAATATAATTGACGAAATTAGTTCAATATTGAGTAATTTTTAAGATAGTCAGTTCTATAAATTTCTTGTACTTTGATAAACATTTTTTCAACTTGCTTCAAATTTTAAAATATACTATTCTTGGCAAATGTTATTGTTAGAACCTTGTCGGTTAAAAGTTTTTTAGACTCGAACGAAGAAATGATTGGTTCTCTTGTTCGGTAAAATCACAAAATATTAATAGAAATTCCAGAACAGTTGATTTTATGACTTTTTAAAATTAATATCCCTGTTTAATAGTTTTGGTATTTTGAAGAAAGAATATTTTCAAAATTTATGAAATCTTTCTGATGAAATAAGTGTTGAGAGGGAAATGGTTTTTTAAAACTCGTAAATGTTTATTCGAGCTATCATTCAACCTGTTAATCCTGTGTGTATAGTGCGCTGTTCAAAGAAAGAGTAAAAGTAATTCTGTTTTCCGCCAGCAGGTGCCGCCACAGAACATCGCTGGAACATTGGTTGCAGAGTAAGAACAGAATCTTCAGTAAGACGCAATTACCTTCGCTTGTAGCACTCTGCACGGTGGCGCCTAACGAACCACGATATATGAGAGTGGGTCCCTCCAAGGGGAGTGGGGAGTGGATAGACACTGTGAGGAGAGGAAGGGAGAAGAGAATCCTCCTTACTAGCGCGCATGCGTGTACAACCCCGCTGCCGCACCGCCGCCCATTGGTGGGCGCCACTGAGGAAGGGGTCCCCAAAAACTTGCAGTGCTGCGTCTGCTCCCCTTGTCCGCCCCTTTCTTCACCCAACGTCCCGAATCTTGTCTGTCTGGCGGGATGTAGCGTCTCCTTACTCTGTGTTCAAGAGATAAAAAGTAACTCTTTGCTGCAGCTCTGTGGCGTTGCCACCATAAGTCGCATATCGCAACATCCTTCGAATACGTACACTATTATCAACGTTGTTTATTTATCTATTTGTTAATTTACAGAATACAATTAACCCTTTTTTCAACAAAGTCATTCCAGGAGTTTTATAACTCGATCCTTTACCACACCTATTTTATTGCTTCTGAGATTGGACGTATTAACAATTGTCTGAGTGCTTCTTTTACTTGACAGATTTATATGCATAATTTCTCAAAATTCCATATTTTCTTTTTACAACATTAGACTTTCTCAATTTCTAAGGTTATTTTAATTTATAATCAAGTGTTGTTTTTTCGTTGGTATTGAAAACAATTTTTCATCGTCAGTTGTCTTCCAAGATGAACGTTTTACAAATTATGATCTTTAATGTGATATAGATTCCTGCCCTCTGCATGCATTATTATTCATTTACGTTTTTTACATCAGTGTAATTACCTGAAAAAGAAACTTATTTGCTATTCTTTAGTTATTTATTCTTGTTATCTTAGAAGGGGTTTCTAAGATGAAATATATCGATGAAAACCATATTTTCTTCCTAAAACGTAATATTTCATAATCCTCTTCGTTCATTTGTCAGACTTAAAAAATTAAGTACTTCTTCTCCACATCAACAAAATACAAGAACATGTTTAAAGAGTATTTCGCAGCAAAAAAATATTTTACAATTTTTAAAACAATTTATTCGAATCGAAAAATCAATTATATTTTCGTTTTATACTTTTCTTTAAATATGTTTCATTTTAATGCTTTTTATGTAATACTATAATTATGAGCGATTACTTCTGTAATTTCATCAACTTCCCAATTAATCTTCCCAACTGATCACAGCTAATCAATTTTAAATACAAAAATGATTTATTAGTACGTTCGTGTGTATTAATTTGCGGGGTTTTCCCCGCAAATTCGAAAGTGCAATCTCCCAAGCCATTGTTGACTCCTTAACTTTCTTTATCACCGGCTGTACCATAACTGCCTCGACTATCTCCATCTCGACTTGCCACTGCTCCAACCCGCGCCCATGTGGTTTCGTTCTTTCGAGTTTTTATTGTTGGATTGTTTAATTGAAGCGAGCCTGCCGCCGCCGTAGGGTTCCAAACAGTAATTACGAAGCCGGCTTAGCCGCGCGCCAGAACGTAAGCACACGAGACTTCGGTGTAATTAGCTAATCGACAGCGCCCATTTTTCATATTGAAAATAAAAAGAACTGAAAGAGGTACGGAAGATCGAAACCAGTGGGTGATGGGAAGGGGAGGGGGAATGGAGAAGAGGGTGGGGGAGCTTTAAGGACGCACACGCCGACCAGGGCGACAGCTAAAGTAATATATCACGAGTGTGTTCCCATGTTTTTTTCGTACGTATTCTTTGTTTGGTTTTTGTTTGAGAGAGAACGTGAGCATCGGTGGGATTGGCGCGGACATGGCACAAACGTGGCGAGAGCCAATGGGCGGATACGATGTGTGGCGACGGGCATGTTCGGAAACTCAGCGGGGAAAATCGTGGGACACGAAAGCGCGCTGAAATGTTGAAGAGAAGGGGCGTCTTTAGGGACCACGTGCAGTTTGTCTCATTAACTCTCCTCGGCCTCTAAGATACCAGTTCAAAAACGCTTTCGTTTCGCACACTTCGCCATTAGGGATCAGTGAATTTTCATCCCATCAAAAACGTTGCAGGCAATTGATATACCACTTAACAATAAATAAGTTATAGACAACTATATACCACTTCATAAAATAAGGCAGTAACACTCTTCTCTTTGTTTTTTCACTCATTAGCGGTTGGAATGTCTATGATGTTTACTAAACTGTTCATTGCGACATTTTCAATCCCTATAAGGCAGCAGAATATTAAGATAATACACCAGAAGAAGCTGATTTAAAAAAATACTGTTTCAATTTCTCGTATACGTACGTATAAGGGACTTCCATGAGCAGCGGAATTGACCAATGGTTTCATATATCATTTTATTACTTCAAAGTTTGATAGATGCAGTAATATAATTTCTGTCTAGTTTACTGTTTGAAGAGTCGTGAAATTCATGTATTAACGTGAAAGTTCAATGCATAGAGAGAAAACAGTTTTGAGAACGGGAAAATAGATTGGAGAACCGAAACTGATATCTGATTACAAAACTGCATCTATGTCCTCGGCTTACATGTTTTGCACATTTTACTGATACCGTTTTGTTGCTTACAGATCACTTCTATATTTAAGTTACAAAGTAGTAGTGTTTAATTGATACACATTTGTTTTGAATTGACACCACTGATAACCAATGAACCGCTAATAACGTACCATTCATAATCATGACGGTTAATATTTGAAAAAGACAACTCTGTATTCAGTGAATCCTCACTAAATCGCAACACTCGATTTATCGAATACTCTAGTTGATTCTTGTACTCCGCTATCGGCAATTTCACTGTATGTTAAAACAGAATTTTTTTTTCCAGTGGGCTTGATTTGATTTTTTTCTTTATGCTGAATACATAACACTAAACAATTTTAATTAATTCAGCCATCCTAAATCTAATACCTTATTCTGCAACGTTAAAGTATGTTGTGACTCTTATGTAATGTTGTGACTCTTATGTTTTATCTTTATATTTGATCCTTATTTTTCTTAAAGTCAATGATATTGTTTTTCTTCTAATATGAGCATTAAATACTGACTAGACTTCGAAATTTCAAATCCCAGTGAGTTAATGAGATTTTTAAATTCTACATTATGTTACCAGGTTTGCACAGTCCGTCTTAGACGTATTGATTCCTTCCCAATTGTCCCTACGAGTGCCAAGAATTCTACGAGAAATGAAATCATTCGTAAGTAATGAAAAGTAAAATTTTGAACTTGAAATAGTTTCACAGTTTATTCTACATCCGTATAACATAGCTATTTCACACGACGTATTTATCAACCAAGTTAAAGTTGAGTTTTCATCTTAAATATTTATTTGAACTGAAAAGGAAACAGTTATATTTTTTATTACTTGTATGAGCGGAAGACTTGTTGAGTAGAGTATTCCGTGATGAATGCTGAGAGTTCACAGATGATCCAGAGAGTCGTAGCAATTAACCTCTGTTAACCTCAGAGGTGCAAGAACCCACGCAAGACACCGAAGATCCTCGTCTCATATACTATGTTTTGCTTCCCTCTCATCTTGGATGTTTCCTGTGTTGTATGAGATATTTTCCTTTTGAGATCGAAGTTTCATGATGAAAATCATTCTTAAAGTGAGATCTTAAACGAGTTTCTTTTCACTTGTACCCTGTCGTGTTTTATAAATCACTTTTTCCAATTTTATGTTAATAGGAAAATACAAATGAGTTGTATGTGAATGAGTATAGAATTTACCAGAATAAACTGGACTGAGTGGATTCACTCCCTAATAATAACAAAATTGGATCCTAGTTCTTGGATAAATTTAATATCTTTCGGTCTTAATTTTAAGTTTATAGTTACCAATTCCGAGCAAATGGTTCATTGAGGAAATACTTAGCAAATAATTGATAGTTATTTCACTAATATAAATTCATTTTCTCAATTTTTTCGTTTACTAAAACACATGTTGTTCATATTATTTGAAAAATTAATGTTGTTTATATTATTTAACATAACTTCTACATATCAACAAATTATTTAACACTTAATTTGTGTAATTGTTTTGTTTTTTGTTTTGTTCCATTTTACGGAAATGAATCTTTCAATTCAAACGACGTACATAAATAAATATAACGAGTGAATGCAGCACAGAAAATTAAGCCATGATAAAAGAGATATTGAGGTAAAATACATTCTTCTTCTATAAGTAAATATACTGCTACGTTTTCCACTAATAATTACAAGTCATTTGCCAACATATTACGGAGGTAATTCTTATATTTTCCCCAAGTAAATTAAAGAGAAATAAATACATCACGCACCCACGTAGTTTTTATTTTGCTTCTGTTTATGATCTTTGAAACACACCACTACAATTTGATGGAGAAAATTGAAATACTGAAAATTTCATCAAGAAAATTTCATTGCGATATATTTTTTAATGGAGAGAGAAAATTTGTGGACAAAACTGTTTGAGAATCCAATAAATAAGACGTATTTCAGTTATTGTATACATGGATAGTACGTAACCGTGGAAAATTTGAAACTATTTAAAATACGCACGTTTTATATGTAAAATTCAGTGATATGAAGGGTAACCCAACATCTCTCCTACCCTATTTCCTCACCCATGTCACGATTAGGAGGAAGAGCCTGAGCCTCACATCAAGACAAAAAATCGTTGAATCAAAAATCTTATACGTTACTAAAAGATTAATAATAAAGAAAAGTGTGTCACACGATGTTCAAATAAGAAGTTTCGTTGCGAATTAGTATGTTTTTTATTGTTGTATTTGTAAATGGGAAATGTAGCGTGCTATTGATGCTAATCTACATGAAGCGATAGGTGTTAGGAGTTGGGTGGTAGGCCGTTGTTAGTACGTGGACCGGTTAGCTGGGTTTCCCAACAACTTGGCCCACGTGGAAGGGTAAGTAGAAGGAGTTAGTTAGAGTTATTGATACTACGAGGAGCTGGGTAGAGGAAGGAAGGATTGCTTTTCAGTAGTCACAGCTATATGAGCTGGAACATTAATGTGAAAAAGCTACAAATTTTCTGCCCCATCGGGAATCGCACCCGTGATAACTCGGTGATGAGCAACAACACTACCACCTGAGCCACGGTTATGAGCCAATTGTTAGTTACTAGTATGAGAGGTCGTCTATCAGCTTCCCCATGGTAAAAGGTTCATCACATGTTCGTATAGCTACGTACCGTGAATGCTAATTGGATTTTGGTGGGATATTCGGACATGTTTGTTACAAATTGTGCTCTTAATGTAAATGATGACCATACTCGTTTCATTAATTTTAAAATACTAGTTGAAAAATGTAGAGGTACATGAGCTGAATTTACGAACTGGTAAAATGTCTATAGGTACATGAACTGAACTGAATTTATTACGTTTCGTCCCAATATCTGCTAATTTCTGATTTTTATAACTCACACCGTTTCAACGATCCGTCAACACTAGTTGTTCGAAACAATAAATTATCTGATGTCCTACATCATTTCAGTATTTCAAACTAAATCATTTGATATTCAATTTGAATTTATAAATATATCTTCAAGTATTCATCAACCATTTACAGTATCATTGGTATTGTAATATATTAGTTACAGCGTTTCGTGTCACCATCAAATATTAGCAATAAATTAATAACAGTAACTGTTTCGTGCCATCATCAAGTATTTAATCAGAAAATAATTAACTTAGCAACATGACACAGAAAAGTTATCGAGGGTATATATGACTGCATTTAGTAATATTGTTTATTTTTTCTTGTGTAATTACAAACATAATGTACGTATAATTTTTAAATTTAGGTTATGTTGCTAAATTAAAAATTGTATTGTTAAACACCGCATGAAACACGAAACAGAGTCGAAGCGTAGTGAATTTATTCGTTACTACATCAAAACGTTCGTAATACAAAATAAATATATAATATATGAACATATATTAATGTGTGTATGTGTGTATATATATTATAATACCGAAAAACATCGATAAATAATTGAGAATTTTTTCAATATGAAATTCAATTGGACCAAGAAATAATATTGGATAGCACAAATTTGTGTAGACGAACTTTGCAACTTCTTAATTCATTAAGGCGGTTAATTCTTGATGGAAGAAAGCGGAAGAACACTGATTAACAATACGTAGGAGAGGCATCGCGTGACTAAGTGAATTGTGAAAGTATTGAGTGAACTCCGGCCTCGAAATCTCTTCTTGAGAGATTCGTGACCGAAACTAGCGTCGATATCTCGTTTCCAATACGGATACGAAGAACATTGATGATGTGCCACTCTCCTTAATACCATCAACGTACCTGGAACTCAAGCTCGAAATCACCCTTTTTTATACTCTTCTAAAAATGATATAAAAATCTAGACATTTTATTTGTCAAAATAAACAATTCAGGCAATATTAATGAACTTGGGGATTTCATTTACAAAAGAATGCAAAATATATGTGAAAAGCATCGAAGCAATGAAGATAGTTATGGTTAGATCGTATTAAGGAGTAGATATAGTGTCTAAAGTAATATTATTGACCTTTTGTAGAAGATTTGTATCATTAGCTCATGTTAGTAACCAAGAAGTTTTCGGCGAGTGTTAAAAAAAAATCCTTAACGTCAGACACATCAATAAGAAGTAGGAAAAATATATTTTCTTCATAATTTGTTACGTGACTTATGATGCCCTAAGTAAAGTAAATTCTTGTTATTGCGTTATATTTCGTATCATAATATGATCACAATTCACAAAATACATTCGTAAAGAAAATTTATTGGTCTTAAAAATGTTCTTTATTTTAAGTATTGAATAATAATATAATATGATTCTTTACTAATACACAAATTTTAAAATAATCGAATAATTTGAATTCATTATACGTAGAACTATATCTATTCACGGAGATCGTACAGACAAAATTATGTTGTTGTGCTGGTCTACAAAAATGAAGCTCATACAAGGAACTAGGAAAATTATATTTACGATCATATACATTGTAACTTGTATTTATAATTCCATAATAAAATACATGTGTAATTTTTTTTTTGTATTTTGGTTTTTTGTTTGTTAATTCATTTTTGTTCTACAGTTGTCATGTCGACATGTATAAGTATTTTGTTTATTTATTATTAACACCAGAGGATGAGATTACACAGCACTTAGCACAGATCTAAACATTGGGTTCGTAAATCTAATAAAATACAAATGTCCATTATACTGACTAAATAGTACATTGTACAGATGAAATCTTCTTACAAAAAAGTCCTCTTCAATTGCTTACTTTGCACACGTAAGCCGTAGTTTGCTTCCGAAAAAAAACATTCTTGGTTTTAAAAAGCAGTTTTTTATGTCATTCTCGACCATTTTAACTGCCAAATGTTCCTCCGTCTCGAAAGAGAACAGGAAAAAGCCCTCAAAAAGATCCGTAACCAAGGGCAAACGTAGTGCCCATAAAGAGAGCTTAAGGGTCGTCACCAAAGAGATTGTCCTTCAGAAGTCGGGTTGCTTTTAGGTGCCATGGTTCGCTGACTTCACGATGCTCCTTTGGGTTGGATGAACGGTTTTGAGGGACATCGACTTGAAGGGATTTCTTTAACGGCACTTTTTCGCTTTTTAAAGAAATATCTCTATTAAAATGTTTTATGATTTGGAAATGATTTATGCTGGTGATACAGTTGGTGTGTCCACTCAGTGCACGAATAGAATATTATATAACTACTTGAAGAAAAATATATTAACTTAAATTTCATCTCTCCATCTATGCTTATTCCTTTAAAGATACTTATATTTTAATAAAAATATTTACTTTTGGTTAAGACATAGATATCATGAAATGGAAAAAAGGAATTATTTTATTCAAAAAAGGATAAAAGAAACATCTGGGAAAAAATTGTAAATTGTAATCTCCTCTTAGCAATCTACGTTTAAGTCAATCGATGATATTCATCTCCAAGGGATAATAAAATTTTATTTCAATAGTTCATAATTCTACTAAATAATCCAAGGCTATTCTAGGCTATATAACACTTATTTGCATACCGTTACACAATCATTTTTTGAATATCAACAGTTATAAGAAACTTTTCAGAGAATGGCTTGTTACATCTGAAAATACCACGAGATCTATTTATACGTCGTCACTTATATGTAGATTCTTGAGTACTCATTTCGAACATCGAAATGGTATGTTTTGTTATATAGATATCTGCCATCAAGAAACACACTAATATAGTATGTTTTAAAATTAAATATGCAAGCTGTTTTGGAAGATAGTTTTAAGGTAGAACTGCAGAGAAAAGTCTACTAAAAACTGATAACTGGATTTTTTAGAAAATTTTGGGAGCCAGAATCGCGTATGACTCTTAGAAGTTGACGCTTAGAACCGTTGGAAAAGGGACCCTTCCCACGATCGCTTGATTCATCTAACCTCCATTTCCTCTTGGGAGAAACCCTCAAACTTATAATCTAGGTCACACCCATTGACTCTTTATCGTTGCGGAAAACAAGCACCAAAGAGTTCGCCAATCAATTTGCGTGTTTAACTGTAAACAGAAAAAACTTCGGAAACTTGTATTTATAGGAGAGTATTCGTTATGTCCTCGAGTCAAGTAATATGCAAATACAGAGTTTCAATATAACTATTGACATGTAATTTGTACGTAAACGGTCATTCTCAACATCATACGGGTGGCGTTTCCCGTCATATATTCTTATGTGGTTCTGATTGGTTGTGTTTAGTACCTCGTTAAACAGTTGTGCATTGAATGTGTCCACTTTATATAGTTGACATGAATGAATGGATAAATTGATTTAATTCTGAATCTCTATTATCATTGATTCTTTTCTAAATACCAAAAAACCTTCACACTTCTCGTACCCAGCTTGTGCTCTTGTTTCTACAAGTCACGAGACAAGCCAGACAAATAGCGCGAACCTCTCGCTCGTGTGGCTCATGTTTGTGCCAGGTACGAGACGAGTCAGTAAAATAGCGGACAAAGCAAAATCCAGGCGAGTCTTCCGAGTAGAACCTGGAGAGCACAAGCTCGAGGACGAAAAGTAAAGACGCGTAGTAGTCCCAATTCCTCAAATACTTTAGATACACGCGACAACGCAACCTCTCTATGAAACAGAATTATACAGCAAGATCATTGAACATGAACCTCCGAGATTCACGAGCTTCTCTCTCGACAGTACTTGGAAGTGGAATTAGAATATCAATTTCGGTTTAACGCCCGATAAGTCCCTTCTTTTATAGACGAGAGCGTCGCTCAGAATCGTGACAAATGGACCCGCTGTAAAGGGGAATTACTGCCGAGTGGTGAAGACGGCGAGGACGGCTTAGGAGGACTGCTCTGGCCGTAAACGTCTGGACGCCGCCGCATAAAAACACGGCCAGTCTCTGAGAGCTGCGATTACGACTGCTTGTGATTGCTGTCGATCCTTGCGAGAGTGCCAAGTGAGCGAGTGTATTTGAAAATGACGTCTCAGATGCTTTTTTTTCAGAGCTGAGGATAATAAATTAGGGTGGTATCTCACAATCTGCGGTTCGAGAATATGCATGTTTTTAATACATCCGTCTTTATCATGAGATACTGATTTCTCTCCGACGAACTTAGGACTTGTATTTACAAATATGTAATATAATATATCGACAACGGTGGAGTAGGGGTGACATCTAAGTTTCCCCCATAATGTTGAGCGGTAGAGCGAGGTTCGATTTCTCTGACGGTCGAACTTGGTGCCCTCACCTGCTCCAAGAAACCATCAGTTTTATTTCCATTACAATCCGTACGTTTTGATCTTATCGAAAACAATTAAATAAATAAAAGAAACATACATAGTTCAAATTATGTAATGGATACAGAAAGATGTAATTTATTAAACAAACGGATGCGTCATTTGTTAAACTGTTGAACGAGGAAGATTTTTCCGAAAACCTAATGGCCAGACTGACTTAGATATACTCAGCTTCCCACAAAACGATTCCCGGTTTTATGCCGGAACCTAAGTGGCCAGAGAGAGAGATGATCTCTTCATTATGCTGTGATGAGCAATCACGGTGCACTGGTTTTAGCAATCAAGGATCCCTTAGACACCATAATGGAGACAACTTTCTTTGTCAAATACGAAAATAAATTTATCTTATAGGTATTGCTCGCTGAAAAATTATTATCTTGCCGAAAAAATTTTCATTAATTTTTATAAATTCATATATTTATCCATTGCATTAATAATGATCATTTGACAAAATATTGACATACAAATTTAATGAAAACTATATTGAAAGCTTATTTGTATGAAATTTTCCATCAATTCGTTTGTGTAACGCTAAATTTTCCAGAGACTTTTTCGTAGGGTTTAAATATTTCTCCCGGTCTAAAAAGATTCATTAACGATTGTGCAAAATAACATATAATTTTGGATCGCGAACATTTCGTTCCGGGTGAAAAAATTATAGGTGTCGCTGTCTCATAAAGATTCTTACTAATTGCAATTACAATAGTCGGACATCCTCCAGTGGCGTAAATTCCATGGCTGTAGCAGACATATTTCATGGCAGCGGAAGCCGTGATCCCGGTTATGAGTAGGAGCAAGGTTGCGCATTCTATGAATAAACACTGGGACCGATTCGTAATGATAGGCATTCTTTATGGCCACACATTCATTAGCAAGGGAGTGTAATCTCGAATGTTAGTGACGTTAATTGAATTAATCGAGTAATTTAATTGCAAGCACTGGGCAGGTGTTGATAAACGATGCACCTGCTTTAAGTTCAATTCGAAGAGTTATTTTTCTGTTGTTGAAAATTTCTGTTCTTATATAATTTCTCTACAAGACTATATATTTTATGGCATAACTTTATTTATTTACACCATTTCAACTTCTGAGGACGACTTTGAGGACTTGAGGACAAGAGACTTAAAAATATTTTATTTTTTCTGTAACTTCCTTTATTAGTATTTTCTTTTTGTCCAACATCATCCTACTATTCTCTCCTCAACTTCATCTTCCCCATTTTGTTATCTCCTTCCTTTCCATCATTACCTCGCTCCCCTCGTCTTCCGCTCTGTATTATGACAAGAACACGCATTTCTTCCTTTTAATTCATTATGTGAATGATATATGAAGATATGTTGCCGCGCATTAAAATTTGTGCGATGGATGAGCAAGATAAGAGTTTTACCATTCTCGCTTATGACAGTAGCTGCTCAAACGTAATTTGCTGTTCAGTGAACAAATTAGTATCTTTAATTCGTTTCTAAGAACTCTGAGATAATATATTACCATCTTCTCAAGTCTCCACCTGCAGATTTTCCACAGGAATATTTTAAATTTTCGGAATCTCTTTTGTCCTAAGGTTATTACCAATAAAAGAAGGTATTGATAATCTTTTTAGTTATGTAGAAAATTGAGAGTTTAAATCACTGATTCTACAGGTAAAAAAATCATAATACATTTATATTGACAGTTCATGTTTTTTGTGTAACTGGGTCGATTAAAAATGTCATTGTTCTTCTCCGAAAGTTTTTTTTTGTACGTTGCTCAATGTACGACAGTAAACTGTAATAGTTGATAGTAAACAATTATCTACCACAATATTTTTAATCAATCATTATTTCAGTTCAGTTTTATCTTTGTAAACTTGGGCACTTTTCAATCATCTGTTATATTTTTCGCTAACGTACCTTGACTAATAATTTAATAAATGATTTCCCAGTGGGCGCTACTCTGTAATTCAACTAGAGAGCATTGGAAAAGAGACATCAAATCCATTAACATTTAAGTTAATGAAACTTTGAATTATGCTTCGCCGACAAATGTGAGCATCAATAAGAATAGATTGCAATCGCGTGATTCAGAGTGTATATTGATGCTAGAATCTAATTCTAACCATAGTTATACATTTCGTTCACACGAAGAAACGAATCGTTCTTCGTTCTCCGTTCTCCGTTCTTCGTTCATTCCTTCATTCTTGTCTAACAAGTAGTATCAACATTGCTGCCGTTGTCACAACCTTATGTAACCATGGCCTTGGACCACTTGTAAACCAACACTGATAACCCTATTCTGATAATTCCATGTGCGGTTATACTTTGATTGAGAATATTAATTTTTGCTTAAAGGATAATCCTATGCGAGCATATTATTATAGACAATCATTTGTATTAGTTTATCACTTTATTAGTAATCACTAACATCTGTCCAACGTTTCGATGCTGGTTAGCACCTTCTTCAGGGTCGCAGTTAGATTATTTATAATGTTCCAAATTACTCTACAATTCTCCAATCATCCAAAACAGTAAACACAAACATCAACTTTATAAAACATAACCAGTGAAAATAAATTCACATTCCGAAATAAAATGTCAGAAACATTCTCCAGAACGGTATGACTACAACTCGAGTTGTACTCTAAGGAGGGAGTAAGAAAGGGAAGAAATGTAAAAATAATGGAAAAATTCGATATTAAAATGGAAAACATACTTTTTGGTGCCGTTGAGATGGATAATAGCGTCCCCGGTGCATTGTAAGTTAAAAATCAACCCACATTGCAGATCATATACCCCTAGCATCCCTGAGGTAGAGGTTGGAAAGAAGAACAGGTAAACATACTAAGAAAACGATCGATATCAGAGTTAGACAAATCATTTTTGTGATGTAAAAATAATCGAAAATTACCAATAATACTGTTGAGATCGTAGTTTTTGGAACCGCTGAAATTAGTAGTGACATTCTCGAAGACGTCAAAGTTCACAATCGACCAGTATAAACTCCAGCACCCCTAGGGAAGGGGATGCGATGAAAACATCGAACATGACATAACTGTGACGAGTCCATAATTTTCGGCGTCGCTGAGATGATAGTGAAATCCCGATATCGTCTAAGTCTGAACTTAGCCCTCATGAAGAAAACACATCCCTAGCACCCCTTGGGTGGGTAGAGAAGTGAAAATGGGTTTATTGATAGAAAACTAATTTGAAATATAAAAATATAAAAATTGCATCGGATACATAGTATTTGGGTTGATGAGATTTTTAAACTACCAATGCCGGTAAGTTGAAGTTCGGATCACATAGTGGCACGCTATCCTTAGAGCTGGGAAGGGAAGGGAAGGGAAGGGCGAGACGTAAAAGTACCATAAAAAGACCGATATTATGGTCGAGTCCATGTTTTTGGGTATTCTGAGATGAATAATCGTATTTCCAATGACATTATGTTCTCATATTCTGTACATTACGCACGACACCTTAGGGTGTAAGGATTGTTTTCTTATAGTGCTTGTTTTCTTATAGTCAGTCATCTCTGTATGAAGTTTGGTTGAAATTGCTCTAGGCACTCTACATACCTAAAACATTCCAACCCCCTTTTCACTCCGTTAGGGGTGGATTTTCGTCATTGCGGATGTCTACACACTAAAAGGAACCTGTCTGTCAAATTTGAAGTTCGTAGGCCTTGTAGTTTCTGACATTTCGTGATTAATTAAACAGTGAATGGGAGTATATATCTTTTTTAAGCTTGTTTTTACCATGTACAAGTGTAATGTCTATATAAAAATCATATAAAAAATAATTTATGCAGTATACATTGAAAAAATATTCTTAATTGTTTACAAAGATTATATTAACAGTACTTAATTTAAATTTCATTATTGCCTAGTTATATAAATGTTATTTTAAAGAAGTGTAAAGTATTTGTTCATTGACTAGGGATCCCGCGAATATTCTATCTGGAACGAAATCACAAATAACATTCAAAATTACTTATCGTCATTTTATTCTATCGACACTCCTACTTTCACAGTTTCCACCCTATGTAGTATGCTCCCAATAACACAACGGTTCTTTCCACATCACAACCTCACTCTGCCCTGCGTTGCCCCAGCCAATCCCTCTTCCCCCTTCCCTACCAACTGCTCCACCCTGATTCAGAGACGTCGGCGTCCGCTACGCGAGGAGACCACCCTGGCTGCATAATCGACACGAGATACAGCCATTGTATGCCGCGCCCCGCCTCCCGCCCTGTTTGGGAATGTCTACCCTGCATTATGTTCAAATTGTGGGGCGCCTGAACACTGTAGACACCCTGCCCGACAACCACCGTCGCCACCAGCATCACCACCTTTATCCCCATCCCACTCTCATCACCATCCTCAGTCTTATCATAACCATCAATAATTTATTATCCGTCGATATCGCAATTACTCGTTCACAATTCTTGACCACCAGCTCCATCACCAGAAGAATAGCTCCATTTCTCGTAGAGAATCTCCGTAGCCCGAAGCGTCTTCGATGTATTCCCCCTGGCGCCACGAAGTCCCTTGACAAAACCCTCCCTGTGCCCCACCACAGCGTCGTGTTCTATATTCAATGAAGCATCTCTTGAATTAGAGGCCACTTCTCATGGTGTATTCAACGAATTGAATTGAGGTTGCTGCGTCCCAACGGGAAGTGGTGAATCATAGAGTATAAGTAAATTGTTCAAGGCTTGAATTAAAGTGTTGTTCTTGTCGAGATATTCGATTATTTAAGAAATTAAAAACAAATTGTTTCCTTTTAAATTCATATCAGATTTTTACGGGAGGTAGTGGATATTTTCTTCGTTTATTATATTCAACATAATGAAAGTAAAATACTATCAAAACGTCGTGAGCGTCAATAAAAGTTTGGTCTAATTACCAGGTTCTTCGGGATATTCAGATACTTTTTGGAGAATTTTGTTCAATTTGTAATATTACAAACTAGATATTTAGACACGGTATACTTTCGAAATTTAACTTTTTAAATATTTTAGAGAGCGTTATTATTCAAACTTAAAGTGGTAAATCTAATTAAAGTTTGTAACTATCACTTTTTTAAACTTCAAATGAAAGTTTTCATACTTCTGGACACATTTCTTTCGAATACCTACCTACAAGTAAACAATCTGATAACTACATCCAGATGAAATCATGTTTCAATGTTTCCTCGTGGCAAGTGTGTTCAATAACGCAATACATATATTTTAACGACACATACCCTCGCTGATACCAATCACAGATGTATGAGTGTGAGAGATCGTATTAAATAAGGTGATATCATGCTCACAAATACAGAAATTTAACGCGAATCTCCAACCCATAACCTTCCAGGGATGGATTCTCATCATGTTCGTGTCGCCATGTATCTTCTTACACTTCATGTTTTCTTCGCGTATGAGGAGTAGACAATGAAATGGTCATGTTTAGAGATATTAGTTACATGTCCTTGACTAATGTTTCATGGGTGTGATATATAGACATGGGAGTGTTGAAGGCATTGACTGAACGACATGGAATATGGAAAGGTACGAACATTTCCAAGAGTTCGCAATTTTTGGATCAATTACACTTGCCCTGCTACTTATGTCCCTAGATAATATAATAAATTTGAAATAATATTAAATTTCACCTATTTTAAATCTTGAGGTTTTGAGTACTTGCGTTTTCCGCCGAACACGTCGAAACTTCAGATTGTGGTCCATAATTCAATTATATAGATTAGAACAAATAATCTTTAGTAGAATTCATCTTTAGTTTGATTAAAAGAAATTTATTAACGTAAATAAAAATCAATAAGAAAGAGGCATTGTGTATATTATCCAAACAGAAGAGGGGGGGGAGATATTTTTAAAATTAAATCTTTCCGCATACGTCTAGCAATAAATACTGGATGATCTAATAACGCCTACGTAATGCAACCTGCTATACGTCAGAGCGTTGCAAGCTACTAGTGAACGGCGAAATGCAGAATTCCAGTGAAAAAATGAGTAAAATAAAAATTATTACACATATTTGTCCAACATAAATATTGAATAAAGTCAACATACTAATACGAGACTGCGCTAAGGAGGATTGTATTTTTCCCGTGGATTTTGAAAGGAGCATCCGTCCACCCAGTCTCGTAACATTTGAATCCATCTAATGATTTCGTAGATCAAAGAATCAAACGATCTGACACTGTCAGTAAAACAAATTAATATTAATAATAAAATGCATAATAAAAACATTTCTAAATTATGAATAATTGCAATTTATTACATCAAAAAACAAGGAAGATTACCTGTCTTCATAAAGATTGAAAGCCTTCTTCTTTGTTTCTTGATTCGTGAAGTTATCGCAATACGTGTGGGTTTTTCTCTTGTTTCCTCAGTTTTCCTAACATTATTTCACTTGTATAGCTATAAAAATATCACATTTCAGTATCTCTAATTGTAACGGTCGAACAATGTCATGTTTGCGAAATTATCAGCTAAATAGATATAATAAAAACACAAGGAACATTTTAATACCCCTGAAAATATTAATTTAGGACACTTTTTATTATTATACTCCCTAGATCAAGAAGATTACTCTCCGCGTTGTTATATAAGTTGCTTGTCAGTAAATTTGTTTCTATTATTATTTCTAAATCCCCCCAGCCATCGAACTCTATAAGATCTGTTAATCATAGTTGATAATTCTCCTCCAATCGTAATATAATGAAAAAATGATTCGTGAAAGTAATATTACTCAAATCCTTACATGCAAACTAGGAAAAGTAGAAAAGTACAATAAAAAGGAAGTTTATCCTATCGCTGGTATACAAACTTCTCGTGAGAAATCGTGGTTAATGACCTTGAATAAATATTCACTCTAAATGTTACGAAAAAAGTCGCAAATAAATACATAGAGCTGTAGTAACTTATGACACAAAATTATTTGTTCATAAATTCTAAACAATAGTCACGAATTAAAATTTCTTTAATGTTTCATTCATCATGTCACACTTGAAAAATGGACGGGGTAAGGCAGTCGTTAAATACTTGGAAATGAAATATTTAGGTAAAACTAAAACATGTTTGAATAACTCATTTTATTATAACATAAAAGGAAAAATAAAATAGTGGTGCAAAACCATTGCACATACGTTTCTTAGTGGGCAGCTTAGAGGAAGAAAAAGATCTATAATGAAAGGGTCATTTCTGGCGAGGTCCTCTGTAGTTTGGTCGTCTTCCAGTGCTCTATGAATGCTAAAAGTTGCTAAATGAACTTATTACTGTCTTAAATAAATATTAGAAATTTGAAAGTAATTAATATTCAGAATATTATTTCAAAACTCATAGCGAAATATTAGTCTTATAAATATCGAAAAACTGTTATGTAAATGTAATTTCGTTGTAAACAGAAATTTATGTATTTTCATATCTGCAGTGTGTTTGCTGTCCTATGTATTTTATCATTATCATATCTTTCATTTCAGTTTACGAAAAGTGTATTCTACGTTTACTTGATCCATTTATACTACTAAATATTATTGAAGCGTCTTGAAACAGTAAACAAATGTGTAAGCGAAGCAGAAATTATTTTATTGCGTCTATATCAAACTTTCAAGCGAAATACCGCTAATGCGGATGTAATTGATACTAATTATACTTTACGTACAGAAATTTAAAGCAAAATCGTTGGAGCCGTTTTTGAGAAACATTCAAAAGAATACTTTGATCTTCATGTGAAGTACCCTTTGCTTTAAAGTAAAAAAATAATAAGAGCACGTACATCGGCAACAAATAAATTCTACCATAAATATGAAATGCGAATTAAATTGGTTCATCCATTTACTCAGAATCGCTGCACACAGATGGACAGACGGATGGACTTTATGCCAAAAACCATTTTTTTCAGAATCAGGATCGCCAAAGAGAGTATTTCCGTCGAATTTCGCTTTCCAATTTTTTTCACGATTATAATACTTCATATATACTACATACATGAGAAAGTAAAACAAATGATAATAGGTGAAAATATATTGATATTTATTTATTCAATGATTATTGCATATTCTTCGTTACGTTTATTGATACAAACATAATTACTTATTTAATTCAGTCATATATTTCACATTTCCCTAGAAAACTGAGAAAAACAACCTTTAATGCGAGCACTGAAATTAAATACTCATTTATCATTCATCACATTTGCTTTCCAGTGACCTCTCGACTCTTGAGGCAATCGGCGAGCAATAAACACAGATACTTTCAGATTATATTCGCACCCCAGCTGTCCCTGTTGACTGTGAATCTGTGTCCCCTCTTCCCTACCGACCTCCCACGGCGTCACTAATGAACCTCTCCCCTACTAGTTATATCCTCCCCCTGTAGCGGTTTACCACCCTCAGAAAGGAATCGACTATTTATTCCACAGTTGAAAACCACAAACACTAACAGCTGTTATGCTCCTTGCTCACGATCTGCTCGTGCGTCGTACTGTGTCAATGGAAAGTATTACTTTCTATTTAACCCGAGATCCCTTTCTGAGTATCAATTTTTCGACGAGGTAAGTAAATCTCGTAACATAACTTCCGAGTGTTGATACTGAGAAAGGGATCTCCAACTCAAGGAGGGGCGTTTGTTCCGTCGTTGGCCAGGTGGAAATTACGACGGATTGGAACTCGAACCCGGGATCTTCTACTCTGGCCACGGGTGTGCCATCCAAAACCACCACCCACCTCGACTCATCAAGCAAGCCCGTACACAACTTCCACCCATCTTCACCGGAACAGGCTTTGGATCCAGGTTTACCGGACCAGGGCGGGTGGAAGTTTTCATGTCAAATTAGTTAAATCACAAACGAAGAAGTAAAATGGTTCTTATACAGTGCGTTAACACAAAGCTGTAAATCTTAATATCGTTCTTATAATAATAATAATAATAAATTATTACAAAGGGCTATGGTATACGGAAATCCGTCTGTAGAATTGTCCATGCTAAGAAATATAATGTTGCACCAGATAAAATCGCATGAAATCATTTTTTAGTATAGCTAAGGAATTTTTACGTTTTCCTTTATCAACAATTTAATCCTATATTGATATGCACTATTCATGTTATTCGTTACAAGAATTAGTTGTTTAATTTAGTTTATACCTCTTTACTGTCTTCACAAGCAACATTAATGAACCCAATATTGAGACGAAGAATTTTCTTTACCCTTATTAATTGTGGAACTCTCGAATAGTAGTTTATCTTTGCAAGAAGTTTTGTTTATAGTCACTGTCGTCCATTCCCGACTATTCTGGTATGCCCCTCTCCAGAGAATGTTAATTTCGAACCGGAAGTAATGAGCAGTTGTCGTGATTTTTCTCAAAAGGATCATGCGTTTACTTCCACTTGTCTAAAATCCCCAAAATAGTTTAAAATTAAAATTATGTATATATGTAAGTAGATCGTTCCGGCCAGTTAAGGACTACGAATGACGAGTATCAGTAAGGTTCAGCTTTTGTGTCAGTCTACTCACTAGACCCATCGTAATTTTTACCGAGATCGGAGGAACAGCGTCTAGATAGGATCCAGTCTGCTGTATCCGAGCATTACAACTGTGGTTGTTAGTCGCAGAGGGCGGACTTTTCATACATCCCAGCTATTTAAACTGAGACATGGAAATGAAAAGCTACAAATTATATATATAGTACAAAATATATAATTGTACAAAATTCAAAAATCTTACGATAGAGAAGAAATGGGTACCTAGCTACTATACCCATTTCTTCTCTATCGTAAAATTTTTGAATTATGAACAATTATCCTTTCTAAATCACCATCGATGTGTCTAAGAAGAAAAGAAACTAAATCCAATTTCTAAAGATGTCACCGTTGTCTTTGCGAATCCCTCCGTGTGTGCCGAATTTCGAAGCGAATTCCAAATGCGACGTACACACACTTTGTTTTATATAAATGTATAGATAAAAATATGTCATTGCAAGATATTGGAAAAGAATAAATCATTTGAAATTGATAGAATGTTCAATAAATCATTAAAGAGATTGCTACATGAAAATTGATTTACATTTCCTGTAAGCTATGGAGAATAATTGTAAACGATATTCTGTAGAGCTTGTTAGTGCATCAAATTCTATGCACAATCCTTCTTACTATATTCATTCTTACCATAATTTTCCCACATGCACATGTTAATCTTTAAATGTTCTCATATTATTATTCTCCTTGAAGACCACGTGGAATCAACACTTTTTACTTTTCCTTTAGCCAGTAATCCCTCATACGCAACGAATGGATCTTTTTCCGTTGCTCCGATCATGTTTGTGGTTAGATTCTCTTGTCTTCCTTGAAACCTCGTTCTTGTGTGCTCTTTCTTGTAGTTTCACGATCTTATAAATTGGGGGATCCTATTCTCCGAATGTTCTCTTCATTAATATTGTTTTTTATAGATAAGAGCGACGTTCCTAGTAGCTTATTTGTTAACTGGATAGTTAATATCGGGATATCGAGTTCTCAAAGCTCCATCACTTTTAGCTTTGTTTCGTTGTGTATGTTTTATTTATTTATTAAAGAAGAAAAATAAATTGATAAATCTCTGCAATATTTTCTTCTAACGAGCGGTTGATAAAATATTAGGTGCCTGGATGTCCAAATATAGCGCATGCGTTAATTTAATACAATATTATTTCGTAAGTAACGCTATTCCATCTTTCTTGACATTTGTAAAATTTACATTTCCGTATATTCAAATCCTCCAACAAGTAACTAAAGTACATGTATCGTGGCTTTTACATCCTAGAGTTATTTCTATACTAATTTACATTGTTTTTATAGGAAGTAATTCATTTAAAAGTTTAATTGAAAAATGATATTGTGTTTTTAATCTTTTACTAAGGCAACTAATAATTTCTTGGATAATTTTGTTATCTTTTAATTTTCAGGATATGTTAGTCTTAATACACAAACAAAATTAGTTTTTGATCCAATTATAAAAACATTCATTTGTTGACAAACATTCGTATTCAAAGTTCTAATCCAATGAATAATTATTATGTAGTAGATAGAAATTTGCTATTGATACTATTTTAGAATTGATAATATGAGTCTGACGTAATTTCATTTATCGTTTACTTTTTTTGGGTGTTATTGAAGTTGAATAATACTTGTACTTTCATGAAGCATGTCATGTAAAGTAAGTG
Source organism: Laupala kohalensis (assembly GCA_002313205.1). NCBI lineage: Eukaryota > Metazoa > Arthropoda > Insecta > Orthoptera > Trigonidiidae > Laupala > Laupala kohalensis. The sequence goes on along the minus strand of NNCF01126385.1, from coordinate 324,195 downwards.
CATTTACAAATGAAACAGCTTTGAGAATTGCAAACAAGCCTTATCTAACACTCTAAAATCTCTTTAACATCTGAGATTTTGCACGCCATTAGTATCACTTTCACATTTACAAATAAGGCTCATTGTGCCTGTCATATATTTGATAAAGCTGAACCAGTCCAATTTTCGTCTGTAACCATGGAGAGCGCTTCTGTGAAATTGATTCGCCTTTCGAGACAGTTATTTTGACAGCGTAGACAGGTTGAACTGTGGAAAGGAACGGGTCTCACAGTCAGATGATCTCTGCTCATGCACGGAACCATATCACGGAAACAGACTTTAGTACTCTTGCAAAATTGAATACCCTCTTTTACTGACATCTAAGGAGCGTGTATGTTCCAGAAGAATGACAACATCCATTTCGAGAATACGTCACCAGTTATGGGCTGCCAACTCGATCACTAGAAATTATCCTGCCATCAAAATTTATTTTCCATTTCGAAACAAATTTTTTTCTGTAAATCGAATTAATAAATTTTATAAAAGTTAAATTTTATAAAAACGTATTCAATTATTATTAATTTTATAACATAATAGGAGAATTACAATTATTTTTTATGGAAAATGCAACATTGAGCTATAAATACAATATTTATTGTTTTGTATCATTAGTCTTTCCCTGTATCCAAAGTCAGTCAAATTGGGCAGCAAAACTATTCTATATTTTTGCACAACAGTTTCCAATTCTTCCCTCTAGTATTTATGAAAAGTCTCTGGAAACAATGTGGTTGAGCAGTAAGGTGAAGTTATTTTAGAGAGGCTATACCAAACTTTCAAGCGAAACACCACTTACACGAATGTACTACATGCTACCAGTCGTTTGTGTACTTAGATTTTTAAAATAATTAAGGCTATTTTTGAGAATTTTTTAAAAACTTACTTTGATCTTCACAGGAACCTTTAACGCTAAAAAAATTCGAGGGCCTGAACATCAACAACAATGCAATACTACACTATGTACGATACATAAATGAATAATGACAATATTCTCATTTACTGTCATAGATACATGGAATACAAAATTTAAAATATTAGTGAAATTCATTTATACTTTACGTCAGAATTGTTGTACACAGGCAGAGTTATAAAAATTACTCATCAAAAGGAAAGATCCCTCAAAATCTTGGGATCGAAAATTTTCACTGTTATAACAGTCTATACGCTACATCAGTTAATGTAAGTCAAAATTGAACTTAGGCTCGGTGTCCAAGGTGCAGCATCCTTGACAGTGCTTCTTGGCTCCCCAGTGCAGTTTGGGAACCCCTGTACTACGTACAAAGAAAAAGGTTAAACCAGATATATTGAAAATATAACTTGAATATCATTTTAACACTTGTTTCAAAAGTCTTCTTTCCTCCTGCCCTTTTCGTAGTGTGTGTGTATATATATATATTGAGAAATATTGATACGGTTGGCGACACTGCCGAGTGCTTCACGCTAGCGAACGCGACTCGTGTAGCGAATCGTTGCCATCGCTCGGGATGCAAGTGGAGTCCCAGCTTGTCACTACAGCATCACTCTTTCATTGCAGCGAAATGTCACAGGCGTTGCCCGTCGGAGAGGAACGTCTGACGAAAGACGGAAGAAGGTCGCACATTAACATTTGAGCAGCCAACAGATTGGCATCGTCAATGTTTCAAGTGGATAATTCTACTTCTGAACAATGCCACGAGTGGCGCATAGTACACGAGACAAACACGAAGCGAATGATATATTTCTACTTCATATTGTGATCATTAATGTAATTGATTATTGGCTCCATATATTTGGTGTTTGCCATATGATATTCAATGTGAGTGTGGGCAGAGAAACAGTGAACTTATGCAATCTGCCTCCTCTAATTATTTGCAACATAGAATTTATAGGATTTGTAATTACTCATTTTTATTATATATCCGACGAAAGTACTCATTAAATATTGTATCTACCATTATTCTTAACAAATTGCCACAAATTAGATCATTACGACTATCAGTTTCTAGACAAGGACGGGATCGTTATCTTTTTAACTACGTTATATTACTGCGTCTGTGTATTCTCTATTATTAACTATGTGTTCTATTAATATATCTTTTGTGCGTTCTTATGTGCAGAGACTGACTTAAATAGTTTATTTTTTCTACGTACTATATATTTTGTCTTTTTTTAATACAAATTGAATTGAGTTTGAGGTTAGTTCATGATCTGCCACCCAACCAAAGCTGTCCATGGTTAAATTACGCTTGTTACGTTATTTGTCTTAAAAATGAAGCACTTGATTACCATTGTGACATTTACTATTTATACAAATCAGTGGGACTCACTTAATAGTTTTCCTATGTTACTGCAAGCTCTTCACCCGGTTCTACTAGTAGTATGTATTAACTTAAAGTATTAATTTACATAATATATCAGATGATTGTTTAAATTTAACTTTTACCAATATGCAGTACATTTTATTTGCTGGTTCTGTTCTCGCTATATGTATATAACTTCGGAGAATAACTTTCAATTATTTATAAATAATAAAATATTGTCAAATTTCGTGACCTTTGACACAAACATTTTTTATTAGTCTCAAAATTATTAAATATCATTTATTTCATGTCATACTGAAAGACATTCCATATTTTTTGTTGAAATTCAAAGTATGTTCAATTGAATTTTACATAATACGCATCAGTTTTTGGAGAAGTTGTTCACAAGCGTTACACGTTTATACCAGTTTCGATACTTCAAAGTGCATGAATACACTGAAGGTCCTTTCTTCGCCGGTGAACACTACATTTTTAATAGAAAATTTGTTCCATTCAGGACTTTTTTCTTGGGTCGTTTCTGAATGACAAATGTGGTAATAGTCTCTCAAGGGAAAAAAAGAATCCTTGTAAAAACGTTTGAACAACATAAATGATCCCGGAAGGAAATTAAATTAATATGTGTGAAAAAAATTCACTCTGAAAGGAAATTGCCTTGTCGCTGGAGGTAATTTCCTGCGAGGGGAAAGGGTAGAGACCGGAGCTACTGTTGCGATATTAAATAGCTTTCTCACCAACTAGTTGTCAAATGAATAAGCGGCTTCTTTTTCTCAAACGGAGAAAATGACATAGGAGGAAGCCAAAGGCTATTCCCTCGTTGACTAAAGATCCCTCGTAATGGAAATGAGATTAGACGCAGAACATTGGTTCATACCACCGCACTCGGTGAACAAAACCGATAGCGAATTGGAAAAGTCTGTACAGTTGTCAAGGAACTCTATGTCATTACTTGCTCTGTTATTCATAAAATATTGATCTCTTGAATATATATGATTTTATTGTTTTATTATTTAGAGACAATAAATGTTTGGAATTTCTTTTGAAGATTGATTTCCAAACGCGTAAACTTTGCCCATGATCTCTAAAACTCAGTAATTTTCTGCATAATATTGTCAACATAATTTAAACCATTTCATTGAAAGTTGCTTAAACTTAATTCTTAATCAAGACTGTGAATTGTGTTCAAGGATTATATATTTTCCTCATATTACCCCCCACCCATAATATTTTTCTTTTCTTGGAAGTATGAGGAAGACCTTACTCAGTTGTGTCGTTGAGTGATATTATTAGTGTTGTAAGGAGTCGATGGTGATTGTGGCACGATCAAACTGTTATAGTTGTGCTGATAAACAGAAACGTTTTAAGAATGGACTCCTGAGATAATCATTCGACTCAAAAATGAAACAGGGTTTGTTTGTCTTTCTTTAGCGTTTCCGAACAGTTAATACGGAATGATCAGATATCTGTATCATGTTCGTATTACTATAGGAAAGTTACATAATTACCTTAATAATGACATTAGATCATAACATAAAAATTCAAAACAACAATACTAAGTAATACTGCTGGGCCAGTACATCTTCAAAATAGCAAAGCTATTAGTATTTCATGAATATGTTTGTCAATACTCCTTGGAGAAAACAATACAACGCACTAAAGATTATGAGTAACGTAGTAAAGTAGATAAAAGGGTTTCACATTTAATTCCGATAAAAAACCTCCATTATTATAATTTACATTTTAAATAATACTTTGACATCACGGTTTTCAGGAACATTTCGAATTTGAGTGGATTTGCGGATTCTGATTCAGAGAAAGAAAGTGGAATCTATTCATACGAGTAATGTTTTTAAATTACCTAGAGTTAATGTAAAATCATACAGAAGAAAATAGGGAAAAGTAAGACCTAGAATCCAAACATATTTAGGAAGTGACGTATTTCTTTCATTAATAAATTAGCATGAATTTATTTTGTTGATGCCCATCACCGTATCCCTTTACATCTTTTCCACATAACTCCATGAACGAGGAGACAGACAACGTAAACAACAAAATATCATTAAAAATTAGTATAATTTTGTACCCAATATAGTATTTCAATATTACTACTTCTGTTCTGTCTTTGAGTACCACTGAATTAGTGAAATTTCAAAACTACTATAGTTTTAGCAGGAACGCTCACAATGAAAATTTTGTTAAAACTACGAAATATTTCAAAAATTCAGTTTTGTAGGTTTATTTATACAACTTGCAATTTAAGTAAACACTTCTTTTACATACCGGAGTGTTATGAAATGGAGTTAGAAGAAATTAATTTTTTGTTATTTTCATGATGGACGAACCGGGATGCCCAATACCTCCCGACATGTGTCCCTCCCAAAATAAAATCATGGATCCATCCCTATGTAGGGGTACAAGTTAAAAATTTCGTATTTATAAACGACAGCAACAATAACTTCGAGATAACTTACTGTCGACGAGTCGGGAATCGAACCCGGGACTCCTACTTTGATCGCAGGAGTGTTAACCACTACACCACCTGTTCGTTTTCCACAACTGTACACCATTTCCACACATTTACATCGGAAGGAACATATGAATAACTTCGAGATTCAACTGGTATCAAAGATATTATTTTCATAACTTAAATAATATGTCATATTCACCTCCAAAATTGACGACGACCTTTAAGTAGGGAGTTAAATATTCTACATCTCCCTTGTATTTACATTTATAAAGATTAATTGAGGTTTGTTAAGATAAGAGTATTAAATTCCCACCCCTACTTCAGAGGAAACAGTCTAGTGTGTATATAAATAAAAAACAAAAATACATAAAAAGTTTTCCTCAAGACGAGAAACAACATTATTAATTTAAATTGATTAAGAAGGTCTAAGGTAATAATTTTGATTCGAGGAAAAACTTTTATGATCCGTCTTCGGCCGAGGATGGCATAGCATGTCGTGTCCCTGTCTCGGTGACATGAAGAGTACGTGTCCTCACTTTAGAACAGGTCATTACGGACGTCGCGTGCCACCTTCTGAGTGAGTCGCGCTTGTCTATCTGTATCCTCCCTGCCCCCACAGAACACTGTCACCGCACGCCCACTGCCTCTGAACAGAGCGCGACAGGTCGACCGACCGACCGACCGCTTCCCAACTGGCATTCCGGAGAAGGCAACGTGCACGGGCCACGGTTGACCTCCACTCGAGGCGTAGGACGTTGCTCTTCGCACATGTCATCGCTAATAACGGAAATGCAGTATTTAATTTTTACATGTTGCATTATCTAACCTTGTTTAAAATAAATTCATCCCTCACGCTTCGAACTCATATCGAAAATACTCATTCATCTCAAAAATTATTTGAAAAATATTCAGTAAAATTTCTTAATTATATTATATTTTTTACGTTTATATTTAGTCCTTCCAGTTTAACACTCCGACTCCCGCAATTTTTTTATAACACTGACTACCTGTTGGGTCCGTACGGTCCTCAAGGTTTCTATACCTTTGTTATTATTTTTTCGGGAGGAAAAAAATAATTTTGCAAGAATCTAAATTAATATTCTTGAAAATTAATTTTTAATGCATATTTTGCATTTTCTGACATGTTTTTGTAAGATTTTTCATGAAAAAATTCTTCTCGTCTCGCACATACGTTTACTTGTTAACTTTCCGTCTTATTCCCTTGGAAGCGGTCTCGACGAGACAAAACTCTATTTGAGGTTTGTACCATCACTCGCGCTATCGCAAATTCATGTAGGGCGTAATAATAGCTGTTCGTTGAACAAGAACATTGTGAGTAGAACGGGAATAGTGGAGGGATGTTGCAGTCTAGATAAAAAAAATTCAATTTGTCACTGAAATATTTTATTAAAATATTAAAGAAAATTTTCATTATTATCTGTGATTTCCTTGAAAATACACTTGTATTTTGTTTCTTCCGAATGAATTATTTATAAATCATGACCATTTATTTATAAATAAAACTTCGTGAACTGGTGTAAATAAGCCGGGGACCAATTTCAAAGTCCGGGAGTCGTTGAATGAGTATATTTATTAGAAAATATCTAATGGCCATCTCCTGCTCACTCAATGGGCACTGTAGAGGGATCGAATGGTCTGATCGTCGGCGTCTGCGCTACCTTCAATATTGCTGTAAATCTAACATAGTGTGCGTTTGTGCGCTCTGATATTGACAATTTTACAATTACTATGAGTGGATCTTGCACGTAGAATTACCACTTTTACTTTCTTAGTAAAGGATAATATAGTAACCTGCGGTAGAACACCTCTGTCAATTAAGTCCATTTTTTCGGTGTCCATGTTTTTCCATGATTCACCCTCATTTATTCTTACTATATCATTTCAGTTTCCAGTTGTATCTTACATATTTCTCTGCATCAAAAACATTTAGGGTGAACCAATCGAATTGATGACGATCTGCGAAGGTCAGAGCTCCTAGGAGATGGACCCTGACTGCTGACGCAAAACATCACATCGTACTAATCCATACGACTGAACCATTAGCTCGAAATGCCAAATCATTTCAATTTCAAAAATCCTTTTATCATTTGTTTAATTTTTTTTCCACTCATTGTTTGATTCATGGGAATTTCAACTCACTCATGATAAATCAACGGGCATACACATTCCGTTATCATAAACTCGCACTTGAAAAGTAAATTTTGCGAAGACAGGAATCAACACAACCGGGCTCTCAGTCAACCAGGAAGAATATATTATTGTCCCACAAGCTGGAGGTTGTAGTTTCGTAGAACTCTAGTTCTAAAACTTATCACGCAGATAGAGTCAAAGGTTTTGTTATGTTACTTTACACGATATAAAGAAGTGTCGAAGTATGGACTACAACAAGCTAATATCAAAGAACAGTTCGTGTAAAGTAACAGCAAATCAGTTCAATCGCATAACCCTATGCTATACATAAATAGAAATATATTAAAAACATTTTGTTCCCAGGGTCCATAGGGATCCCATCGAGAGTCGGTGCTATATTTTTGAACAAATAAGACAATATTTCAAAATAAATTTTAAAAAGGATACTGATGTAATAAGAGGAATAAAAGGAACAATGTCATAGCACATCAAACATTTTCCTTGATAACGGTCCCTTATACATGTCGCGAAAGGTTCTGGGGTCCGTACGGATCCCACTAGCAGACGGAGGGTTAGTTGTTATATCCGGTATAAAAAGAAAACAACGAATTCTTGACAGTTTTTTATTTGAATATGAATGAAAATCCTGAAGTTTCTGATTTTAATATGAATGAATATCTATTTCCTAATTTTGGTGTCATATTATAGAGTTAAAACATCCAAAAATTATAATTTCGGTATTTACTCGACTAAAATCTCGTAAACTCATCAGAGTCTCGTGGTCCATTTCTGTGCATACAGTACATCCCACTTTACAAGTATAAATTTACGTGAGATTCCATCTATACAAAATATTACTTGTGTCGTTTATCAAGAGACTTATTAAGTTAATAAAACATGGTTATATCCTGAAATAATCTGTATGTATTAACCGTGACAGAAAACAGGGGAATTCGGTTCCTCATCTAATTCAAAAATTTTATCCCATCCTATCGAATGATTTTCATTGAAACAGTGTAATGATATAACATTATGTTATAGTGAGTTTATGTTTCGTTGGTGATCTAACGCAGCGCTGTCCAAGTGGCGATCCGCGAATATTTTATATAACATTTTATTTCAAATTTCATATCAAACGATGGTGGAGGGGCCTCAACATTATGTTAAAAATCCACGCTGTCAGAATGAAATTTGATGCGGCATGTCCAGTGAGCGAAAGTAGGAAATTGTGTTCGGAGATATATTTTATAACAATACTAAATTAAAAATACTTTTAAAAAATCAAGAAATGTACTATTTAATTTTTCCAGCTTGAAATATTGTAAATTCGTTGATGAGAATCAAAATATCGTGTAACAAATAAATAAATAAATATGACCCATTAGTTTTATTAGTCGGGCAACATTTTGCCAAATTCCATCCCTTACCGCCCCGAATGATCGAAAGTGTACAGAAAATGTCCCGCGGGCTGAGATAAGTTGGATAGCTCAGTTCTATCGAATTAATTACTTCAAACCCATTATTTCTGAAATTTTACGTATTAACTACTATATAACCAAAACTAATTAACTACTAAAGACTCTTCGAATTTGCAAATTGCACACAGAGGTCATCTTAAATTTGTGGTTTTGATAATTTGTTGGTCTGATACTTTCATGGTTTGTTTTCTTCTTAATAATATTTGTAAAGAATTGTTTTTATGTACATGTAGTTAACTAGTCTTTTTTGCTACGAAAATAAAATTTATTTATTTTTTTATGTACTGGAATCACCTGATGGCAGAAAGCAGTTGTCAAAACGTTATGTGAGCAAATAAACTCTCAGTGTTCTCAGAAGATCGTCCTTAAAATATTATAAGAAAAACATGGTATTATCAAACAGCCTTCCATTTTGCTCTATTAAATCCGACAAATAACCAAATAGGAGAGTGTAAATTAATGAATTGGTGGCATAAAATATTGATTAATTGGTCCAATAAATCGTTACCATATAGTTAATAACGTTGATGAGAGATTACTAGTCGAGAGATTTATTCGTCGAATTTCATAGTGGACCTTTGATGTAGTGGAACGCACGCTTGCCTACCATCTGTGGGGCCAGAGGTTCAAATCCAAGTGATATTTGTAGTGGTAAAGTGGCAGGGGTGGAAAATTTTCTAGGAATTCTCTTGTTTATGTTTGTCATTCATCATCATTATTATCTACTCTTCAAATATCATCCACATCGGGGAGGTGAGGCAGGAAGTGCATCTGAGCCATCTCATAGTGACTTCGTTTGAAGAGCTATATGCATACGTCATTTATGAAGTAGGAGAACGCCATAGATTGCGCCAACACTCAAAATTCTTCAAGTCATAGATTTGCATAAGTTATTTCATGTAATTAAACCCACATCCGGAAGTAATCAATCACCTAAATCACCTAAACCTGTTTTCAAAGTTTCAGGGAGATGTTGACTAGAAAAATCATTTTGTTAGGGTTGGTTACATGACGTAACATTTCCTTACTTTTTATAATGAAACGAGAGAAGAAGATTGATTTACTCGTGTGAGACGGTATATTATACCTACGGGTGTCAAACTTTAACCTCGTTTTCCAGAAAACAAGACATTTGTAGAAAAGGGTGTGTTTACATGAGGATTGTTTTCAATTTTTTGAAAATTACTCTCCAGTACTTTAAGATGAACTGGGAAATTCAAGGGGTCCTTTACGTGATTCTACCACGGTTTTCACTGTCTCTCCTTAAACCCCTGACAAAGTTATAATTAATTATTTTGAGTAACTAATTATTATGAATTAATACAAATAACTAATTATAATGAATTCTTTATAAATAAAACATGGTACAGATTTATAATGAGCAAAAATAAAAATGTCAACTTTAAACAATTATATCTCGGTTAATTCTCAATCATTATGGCTGAAACTTACTTGTATCTCAAGCATATAACTTGAAAATCAAAGATGGTGTATTTTGGAAAGTAAATTTTAAAAATTTTACATAATTTTTGACATTTTCTCGTAAAAATTGATCTCAGGTAAATTAAAACAATGTTTCGTAATTTATGTATTAAATGTTCTCCAAAACCTAAAATATGTTCATACGTAATTAATAGAACGTTTTTTAATTACTTCCAATCTACATTGGTCTCATTTTCACGAAACCGAAAAAATACTTTTAGATGAATCGAAGAAGATCGGGAATTCTTTTGATTGATTTTGAAAAAAATAACTCACCTTGACATTTGGCATAATTGTGGCTTAAGGCTCCGTCCCCACATAGCGTTTGATACCGGTACATCTGATCTGCACCGCAGAGGTCAACACAGCATGTATATGTAAATGGAACCGTCCCTACATACAGCGTTCCGTATTTCCCCCGACCGTTGGTCATTTCCACCGCTGAATTGCTGTGTTGCCTCCACGCGGCAAGGTGTAAAAAATGAGGGTTCAATACACCGAATCTTATGGACTACTAGTAGTCCCCACATTGCGTTGTCATCAATGTGGGCCTCACAACCTTACTCGCTACCTAGATATTTATACCAATTTGAAGGAAAGTACAGAATGATAGTGAGAAGCCCGCTCGTTGAAGTACTTTTTGATTCAACTGGGACAAATCCATTTTTATAAATAGCTAAATCCATTTTTATGAAAGATGCACTTGCATAATTTTATATAACCAATTAAATGGATACAATTAACTGAATTAGAAAATTGTACCTTTTTATCTCTTCACTCATATACAGAATGCATTTTAATTGTGAATGTGAAAAGCACTCGATTTTATATTAATATTTAGTAGTAATAAATTTTATTATCTTATAAAATCAACTTAATCATATCCAAATGAATGTATTTATTACTTTAAAATGTAGTTCTTATCCATAAAATATATTTTTTCAATTTAACATGTAATATATTGCATTATTACGTAATATGTAATGAGATCATTTATTGTGGTATGAAAATTAATTACAATATTATTTCTATGCGCGTTGTTGCCATCCGACATAAATGTTTTTCAATTTGAGAAATTTTAATTTTTTTCAATTACTTTAAAAAGGACTAAATTGCAGGTTGAATGAAATGCACTCGGCAAGCAGAACTGCATGAATGCAAGCAGAAGTTCATGGTGACTGCAGCATTGCACGTGACTGCTCTGACAGCTTCCGCGCGGTGTTGTAACATCANCTTTGGTAGAAGCGGGATCCACATAAATACCAAAATTCCTATGGTAGTTTTTGTCGCTGCCACCAGCTCGGTTTCCCGAGCAACCAAACTCACGTGTAATAATAATAAATAATGATTTATTACAAATTACATGAAATCTGAATTGTTTACAGACACAAACTCCCAAAATCATTATTACATCTAATAATCTGTTATTAGGCAAATAATACTGTCAGAGAGCATTGTTTATACTTTGTAAAATATAGTTGAAGACAACTAAATTTTTAAAAAAACCTCAGGTTATCTGTTCCTTCGAAAAGATAAGTTGTTTTCCCCCAACAACTAACTGATACTAGTTACGACCCTCGCACCTAGTAATGAGTTCATTAAGTCTACCGCAGCAGCCTTATCAAACATCTGGTCTCCACGACCTAAACTTAGTACAATCACTTGTCCGTGCTGACGGATCTCTACGTTCCCTTGTAAAGCATCCCCCAAAAGCTTCACTCCTCCCAATATATACTGTACCAGACGTCACGTGATCAGTGAATAACCACGCCTTCGTCACCACCGTGCAAGCACTCTTTTTGTATCACCCCNAATCGTCATGAGCGTCACCTAGGCGCTTCGCAAACACCCTTTTCGTTCTTCATTCATTTCTTCGTGGAATTCGTCTTTAATTTAGGTACACCTGAACCCCCGTGGGTCAACGGCGACGACTGCATTCTTCGAATACACTGGTACATACTTTCCTTAAGATGAAAAGTGTTCGTTCGAACAATACCTCCACACGGAAAACTCGTCGCACGTCCGTCATAGCGCTGACCGGCCACTTATTGTAATATTCTTAACAGCATCCGGTTTGGGAAATACAAAGAGCTATTAATATTTCGCAAGTTGATGGCATGTCCTGGCGCCTACGTTACAGGTGTCAACAGTTGTGTGGGGACGGGTGAAAATTTAGAGACTGCGTTGCTGATTCTCAGTGCATCCCGACTGCCAACACAATATGAGGACGGAGCCTAAGGAAATACGACATACAGCAAAATAATATTAAATATTTCAGGGATTAATAATGTTAAATAATTTATCGTGGAATATTCTTAGAAACCGTGATTGCTGATCAATCTGCGTGTCCTAAATTAAGTTTTCTGCATAAAAATATTTGTGTGATCATTGTGTGAAGGTACAATATTAACTGGTGTTATACTTTGTACAAACATTTTTAGGAAGAAACTTTCTCCTTTATAATTTAAGTTTTTTTATAAAAAAAGACGAAAATAATTGTAAAGTAGTTATTGGAAATACGCAACAAATACACATGTCAGCTATTATCATGTTACGCTTCAATAGGTGTATGCCTGCTTGCCGCTAAATGTATCAAAAGATGTGTGAATATTCGCATTCCTGTATTCCTTTTTATTTATTTTTGCGAGAACCCATTTTGTTGGACTTTAGCCAATGACGTATCATTGCCTCATAACTGCTCTAATAATATGCAAAGGGTATGCTATTGAAATATATTAACTTATTATTTGATGTATTGTGTGTAGAGAATTATGCGTAAATTTTGTTAACCTTTTAATTAATCTAATGGATTGATTTATCCATATTTTTTACCTCCTTTAAGCATTCTTTATTACAACTGGGGATGATAGCTAGTGTGTAATAGAGGGATTAGCAATGAATCCAAAGTAAGCCTGTCAAAGGTAATGTTCTCAATATGCCAACTCTATCTCTTCATTACCTCTAAATTTACACACAAAAAACTTAATTTAAAAAATAAAGTTTCATTAGTTTAGAAAGGCATGGCCAATTTCAGTTAATTAGTGTAGCGTTATAAACCCCATGACCCATTTATTCATATACACAATTACATGTTGAAACTCATTCCGGGAGTATATTATTAGAATTTCTTTATTTAGAGATACATTATCTGATTTTACACATGGTTTATGAAAGATAAATATTTAATTTCGTTCCTGGGAAGGACGGGAATAATTATAAACCACAATGATTATTATAATATTTCATCTAACTCCAAAAGTAATTAAAGTCATCCTCAAGTTAACAAGGCTTATTGTACACCACAAAGAAATTTCGAGTTGCATACCGACAAGGCGACGAACGAGGCCATGCATGGTAATATGGTTACCAACAATATTCAAACTTTGCTTTGGCGCCAACCACAGATCGCAGAGGACTGGTAATGGGGGCAAAGCATCATCATTAAGTGGCAATTGTGGCTCTGCATTCATGCACGCATGAGCGAGCGGGTGTTAATCAGGATATTACGCTAATTAAGGCACAATAACAGGTTTCAGTGATCGCGACGGGTGCCGAGGAACAATGGCGGTTTGAGTTGCGCTCGTCCTGCCGTCTGGTGCCCACCTCTTGAAGTTTCTTTCTTCACTCGTCCCACACTCCAGTCCGTTGCTTTCTCGCCCCAATTAGATGCAAAAGGGGAGGAGGTCTTTATAAATATATGCATTGAGGATACTTAGAGCGGTATCATTTAGCTAATTTACGCTCTTTTATGATCCCCATAACGGACGAGTGAGCGCGTGGAGAATGCATCTGTTTCGAAGCTGCCGTGGCTTTGGTTTGATGTTAATCATGGACGAATGGCAGTGCTATTTGATGATATCGAAGCATTAGTAGAAGTAATTTCGAGGATTGTAATCTACTAAACTCTGGTTACGAATGTTACAAAAGTCGTTGCTGAGTTGGACGCTGCTTAAGTAGAATGGTAGCGAAAATATGCGTTATTAGTACGTTTTAAACCCTTAAGGTCAGTTTTATGTCTTCAGGTGCTTCTTAGAAATTCCTCGAGAAACAACTGTGAGATTGTTCGTCTGAGAATTGTTGCAGATTGTTGTAGAATGCGCTGAGTAATGGTTTCCTATTTTCTTTGAGAAACTTCTGAGTGAAAGCTTTAGACATTTGAACGGAGGTTGTCATGTTCAGAGGTCTTCAAATCCTGTAAGTGTTATCATCTTAAGCCGAAATTGGATTGGTATGTATAAAGTTTCAATCAATTCGCATTAAAAATCATAGTTAAACTTAATAAGAATTAGTCTCGAGTGATGTAAATATTAAACATTAACTACTTAATCATCATGTGTGTTTTGACAAAGAGTATGATAGCTGTAAAGGAGCTTCAACTAAACACTTATGAAAGAACATTAATATATAATTTACATGTATTTTAAACGATTGGTATTTTGCTTATGATTTACACACAAATAAAATTACATATTCGAGATCAAATACTCCGAGATGTCAAAATCGTAATTGGTTGCTATGGATTCCTCTAAAGGTACTTTTCTTATTACGATCCAGCAAATGTGAAAGAAAGATACCAAAATCTTCTCATCGATGACAAGTTTGATTTTTTGGGTAGAGTTCTAAAACGTTAAAAAGTGACCTTCAAATTCCCTCGTTAAAACAGGGATACTTTTATATTAATTAAAATTGAATAGTGATTCCTTTTATTATGATGTTTTCTATAGAAAAAATAGCTAACAAACCCTAGAAAAAAAATTTAAATATGCCATGTGACTTGGCAAAGTTTGTGAACGTGCAAGAGAAGATTTAAGAAATTTTGAGATTTCCTCACGACAAGAGTCGAACCTTTCATTTTGTACGTACCAGATCGATTAGTGTCTCTTAAAACGTTTTATGAATATCACGACATAAAATGACGCTCATCTCTCGAAAAACCCAACCAGTCCAGGCTCTTCTCCAGCTACCTGAGACGAGAATGCAACCCACATCACCAATATGGCCACTTTACTTCCCTTCAAGCCCTTAATAGAGTCATCAATCGCACGCCATGATCACTTTGATCGTAGGCGACGCGATGAGACATGCATATCAATACCTCCATCTCTTATCTCTTACAACAAACGACGGAGCCGCCGCGAAAACATCGTCCGCCTTCGCTGATTCTCGGCTGTCTTCGTTCCTCGAGCGGAGTTCACGATCGCTACGTATCGGCTCGATAATGACGGTACGTCTCAGATCGTTGCCTGGCGTAATGCGCGCCGTCGTCGTGCCTCCACCAACACGCGCCCATTTGTGTTCCAGGGATTAATAAGATCTCGCACAACTCCGAAAGAAACCCGGTGACGAAACGGTTAGGAGAAGAGCTCGGGGTTATGGAAGCGGTACTTCCTTCGTTGTTGGTACCTGCCAATTGGAAAGTAAAGGTAATTATCCCTCTTCTCATACTTTCCAAGCAGATTACAGACTTTTGAAGCTTCCGTGTCTCGACAGGAGTAATGATGCGTTAAGGGTACCTTATTACGCCATTCGATTCGCGCGAGGTCTTTCTTGTGCCGACTCGGGCGTCGAATCCCGTGATCAAACAACTCGCAGAAATCGGCGGAACGCGTGTCCGCCGTGTGAATGTGAGGTGTTTTTAAGTTGTTGATGGATCAGGAGGGAAGGAGAGTAGCGATGGGCAAAGCTCAAAGATCGCGCTTACGTGCGTTTCGTTACGAATACACCTGGTTGGCAGTTTGCGGTTTATTCATGAGCGCGAGAGATGTTCTAGTTCTGTCGGTTAGCTATCGAAGGATCGTAGAGACGGTGATGGGGGGTACGGCAGCATAAGTTGGAAGGCGGAAAAGAGTCATTTGATGGAATTCATCGGAGATACGGTCTCATTTGTGGTTAATCGTATTCCTAGGAGGAAGCCTTCGTAAATGCTGCGTTGGATTCTTAGAAACATTATACACATATTAGTACACATCTTGTTTCAGAAAGCTATCACATTATATAGGTTTAGTTGTGGTCTTCTAGAAGTCTTTATGCGCTAAACAAAGTTATTACGTTTTTTGCACAATGGTCTCGAGTTTATATGTGAGTTTTGACGGAAAAATAAATCAAAAGCAATTACATCGTATTTAATTTTGATATGATATTGTGGAACAAATTATGACCGAATATTAATGATGCTGATTCTCCAAAAATGTCAATATTGAACTTAGGTAAATAAGTGCACTTAAAAAGTCCCTACACAGAGAAAACATTAAGGATGCGAGTACCCTGAGATTATGTTTAAGGTCCAAATTCAGAGGAAGAAAAATATTTCTATCAGCGTTCAGATACCAACCTATAGTTTGGATATTATAAGGTTTGGATATGAGATTCATATCCAGAGGAAGGAAAGAATTTCTCCAAACCTTTGAGTAGGATATCCCAACGTATTAGATCGAAGACTATAAGGTACGGATATCGCATCTAAAGATATTTATTTCCTTCTTTGAGTTTAGATCTCACGTCTAAACCTATCTCGTGTAACATTCCCTAAAATAAGTTGAACGTTAAGCAGATTTACAGAGTACCAGAGATATATCTGAAACCGCTAGTGTTATATTGAATGATATAAAACGCTGAGCATTGTCAGGGTGAGCAAGTGTTTCCCCTGTTTTATGATGAGCTACCTGATGCTCCTGGGAATGCAATAACTGCCCCTCATCCTCACAAAGCAAGAGTAGCGAGTAACGGCGCAGTTTGATGTATGGCTACTTCACCTATCATTATTAAATGAATAATGGTGGTTGAAGAGACAGTCCAACAGCTCTAAGAGATATTGGAAGGATGGATTGAATGCCATAAGCCACTTGACTTGGGTAACGTTGCAGTATTAATGGCTAACCAAAAGAAGTAGTGTTCTATTTAAATTCTTTGTAATCATTTATGGTGTCCATATAGGGATAACAAATTGACACCAAAAGTGATATTTGAATCGCGGTGACATATTAGAACCATACTACACTCAAAAAGGTGCATATCATCCAATTTTTTTTTCCAATATTTCATGTGTTTTATAGAGGTTTACTTATAAGACTTGTACTTCTATGTAATTGTACCTCAACGTTTGTAATTTTTTTAATAGANGTAATTGTACCTCAACGTTTGTAATTTTTTTAATAGAAAAAGTTCACTTTTTATTTAACTCTGTATCGACATAATATTTTTATTTTTACCGACGCTATGAAAAAATCATAATATTTCATTTGTGTTTAATCATAATAGATTATTTTTATCACATAATTCTGTATCAGCTAAATTTATTTTCTCGTATGCAAAGAAATATAATTAATTCATAATGAACTGGTATTGTTTCACTATGTTTTATAAAATAAGAACATTAAAACTATATGTGTAATTTTTGGAACATGATGAACGAAGGTAGATTAAGATAGGATTGTACCATTTAATTCAAAATTGATTCCAAAATGCATGTACCAAAAATGAGAGCAATTAAATATTTCTTTTTTCTTTTCAAACTTTCATTAAATAAAATGAGAAACAAGACTAGGAAATTTTCATCATGTCAATGCCTACGATGTATCTTTCACCATTATTAATAATTTACTTTGTTACATGTTAAGGGAAATAAGTGTTCCCTTCACTCATGAATCCCAATCTTATGACGTCTCAATTGGAAAAGACAGGGTTCTCTTTCGAAACTTAAGATTCTGAGTTTAAGCACATTGAGGATGTTTGCACGAGACTATCATTTGGGAAACGAGGGGTCGGAAATGACAAAACGAATTGAGGGATAGTGAAGGAAAGAAAAATGAGGGAGAGAGACTATAGCGTTATCGTTATAACAGGGACAGTGTGATAAGTCGTTTTGTTCTTCTCACCTTTCATGTGTATGTAGGCATACAAAGTTATTTTCACTCTCATTTCTCCAGGGATGGTATTTGTATTCGAAAAGACAGCGAAGGTAAAATCAATCTGATAAAAAAAATCATTCCGGATTCGTTGTTGTTGATGAAAATCTTTAAGTTCTTCCTTTTCGTTTCATTTCGTCGACAAACTTCATCACTTGGGAGCTTAAATAACAGATGCGATCTGCACAATAGTCACATGTGTCTGCGCAGTTGTCTCCCGTCGGAGGTTACAAGGCGTGTTTAGATGTGCGTACCAGTGCCGCGTCCACCTCCAATCCAGAGGCCACTACTCCATTCCACCACCGTAACTCCACCACCGCCACTCCATCCAGGTTCTGATTTGTCTCGCCACATTAACGTCGGCCGCAGAATCCATATTTATTTTATATGATCCGTTAAACGACGCGGCGGCACGGAGTTAGTATAGCCCTCATTCTTGTTTAAAACACTGTAATAGGCCGTAAATATATCAAAGTCCTTGTCCTGACAGGGGTGTAATATAAAAGATTATAATAAAGAACCAAAAAGGAGCGACAGTGTTGCGATGGCGAGTGGCTAGTTCTGGACGCTGTTTGCAGCCCACGCCGCGTCGGAGCTGCAAAGGTGCTCTCTGGACCTGTTTTCGGGCTCTTTGAGCAGTCAGAGACACCGCCTGATGGTTGCCACCGCCATCACTGACGCTTGAACAGCTTCTTTCGATATCATGCCCCACAACATTAACACCGTTGTGGCAGCAATGAGCACTACCACCGATTCGTCTTTGTCTTTCGAATCACCTGGAGTTCCACAACGCTCTCACTTCGGCACCACTCCCATCTACGTCATCTCCACCACAACTCGTGCGTGTCCACCGCCACCACACATGTTTTACGTTAAAATACACGTTTGTGCTCGAATGTTTATGAGGCGTCACTTTTCGGGATAATACGTTTATTGTGATGCAGTTGAGTATGATTATCGTTCCCCACGGGAGTCCTTTCAATCAAGTCGTGAAGTACCTCCTGGTTCTTCGGATGCGTTTACCTTGTTGTGTTCCGTGGAGCAACGTGTATGGAATGTACTTGGCCTCGTGTGACCTCCAAACGGAGGTGGGTTATTTTCTTTTGGGGTATAATTTCTTTAAGGATAGGCGCAGAGAGCGGGAGAACCACATGAGCATGAAGTCACCATTCGCACATTACAGAAGGATGTTAGCACTAATCCAGACAGAGTATTGCCAAAGCAAATACGCGAGAAATTTTTTCTCCACACACATCTAGCGTTGCTTGTTGATTTAAATTCGCTTGCAAGAAGACCTTCGACGCTCTAAAATGAATGGTACTCGAACGTAAATATCTCCACGTATTTTCACGTACATGTTATACTGCCACGCCACAAAACTAATACTCTAAANTCGAACGTAAATATCTCCACGTATTTTCACGTACATGTTATACGAGGTGTGTTCAAAAAGTATCGCGAATTTTGAATTTTCGCGGGTTACGTATATTCGAATTTCGATTTTTTTGTAGCGTTATGTTCGTACTGCCACGCCACAAAACTAATACTCTAATCAGAGCAAATCTTACTGGAAAGCAACACGAGAGAAAACAAAGCGCAAAATATCACAATAATCAACAAGAAGTACAGTACGCATGTGATTTCTTGTATGAATACGAACAAATGTAAATAGAGGGGTATCGCTTGCTTGTGGTACAAATATGTTTGCAAGACTGAAGAGAAAGTCCTTCCGCAACGCCAAAAACTCACCTCTTCACTTGTTACCTCGCACACAAGTGGTACGAACGTACCTTAAGCTAGTACCAGCGTAGGTGGAATTAAATCACTAATATATCTTAAATCGGTATAAATAAAACGAGTAACATGTACTTATTGTGATTTCAACTTGAAAATAAAGCCTCACTGGCCATTGAAATGAAATAATTGCAATCATAATTGATGTT
This sequence comes from Laupala kohalensis, assembly GCA_002313205.1. Taxonomy (NCBI): domain Eukaryota; kingdom Metazoa; phylum Arthropoda; class Insecta; order Orthoptera; family Trigonidiidae; genus Laupala; species Laupala kohalensis. The sequence continues at coordinate 304,437 of NNCF01126385.1, read as the reverse complement.
GAAATACATTGCGTATTATGGAGAAAACACAGATTTACAATATAACACCAAATTTTAAATCACGAAAGTGATGGAAAGTTACTTTTATTTGTAGTAAATTTTCCGTAGTATTTTTATATCACTTTTATCTATTGGTCACCGGATATCTGAGAAAGATATTTCTTTTTTTCCGAAGTGAGATGCGTAAATCACGAAACCGTTGCGATCGTCCTCCGTGTCTTTACATGCTCTCGTGCATATCAAACGAGTGAAGCGAGATTCTGAATATTGTTTGTAAGGTTTTATTAACTGATAATTAGAAATTAAATCATGTTTTTTCATCATTATTATTCATATTGTTGTGTTTTATAACAATTATAATAAAAATAAAGAAATCAATTATACATATCAGTGATTTGACTAACTTGGAATGCTGGTCCCACCTGTAAATTACAGAGGACGTGGGAAAGAACAGTAACTCAAATCGAGCAGATATTCGTGGTTCAGGTAGGAACAGAGGACTATGAAAGGGTAGATCATTCTTTCAATTGTTCTCGTAGCGTTGGTTGTACTGTATATAAAAGGAACCAAGAATCTGATGTGTGGGGAAAATACTTTCTAACATTTTCCTTCATCTCTTGCTATTGCGTCGGTATTGATGGATATTGATGTGTTTTGCCACGTTTCAAAGCTTCAAGTCCTTGCTATCGCCAATCTGATATACGTCAGTTTAATGATGAATTATGGAGGTAGAATGAGGGTAATAAAGTAAATGAAAATGAAATTCGCATCATTCACGGGCTACCTGACATTTATTTGGCGTTGAGACTTCGTATATTTGTTTAATATGACATTACTACACTATTTTTTTATCACTGTTCATTCTTACATAAATATATTTATCCACCAATTGTTCATCTTGCAAATGTGTGACATCTTTCCGTAACTTTTATTTTCTATTAAATGTATAATTTATTCCGTATCTCCTTACCAATTTCAATTTCTTTGATAATGAAATATATCTACGTAAGGAACTATTCTCTTTTCTTAAATACACTTATGCAGGACTCACCGACTCGTTCACATCTCGTTTATACGAACATATTTCTTCCAACGTCTTTCTAAAATAGTTTATTTCATGAAAATAAATTATTTTTTTCTTGTAAAAGAAATTTGAACATCATGTAATTTTCTTTCCTGAGATACACTTCCTTTTCTTTAAAAATTACGTGACCATTTCATACGAATCCTTCATGAAATTTCGCTCTCTCTCATATAACACACATTTGTTTAACCCATGATAATTTCTTTTGCTATTATCAGGAATTTGCAAGAAGTATTCGGTTTCTAAATAAGAAGAACTGGGGAACCTCCTTGTCTATTACAAATGACGATCAACAAAAAACAGAGTGTTCCGTTTTCAAATATAGTTTTAATGTTAATAACAAGCTCTACCACGCATATCTTTACTCTTAAAAACACCAAATTAAATGCAGTGAAGTGAAAAATAACTAGCATATATGATAGGGAAGAGCCAAACATTGATTTTTCATTGAATTTATTGCAATCCGCGGGTTCATTTCACTAAAAGCAAGGTATGAAATCAGAAGGATATGAAACGTAAGAAGCAGTTCGTGGGGGAATCAATAGTCGGTATAACACTAAGGTCTCAGATCAATGTAGAATCAACCTCACTCACACTACGGTATTCTCGCTATGGAAGTGGAAAGATAAACATTCTTCTTTGGATGAGGCGAGGACAACATTAGGAGAGTTTTATATTATTTGCAAATTTCATTTTCTTCTTGGACTCACAAAAAGTTGGTCTGCTCTGGACATCCGGATATTGTCTTTTTCTGTTTTGTATTTCAAATATGTTCATCTTTGTCAGGTTAAAAGAGTGATCGTATGTGTTCCATTTTTCCATACACCCTAAACACCAGAAATTATTGGAAGGTATAAATCGAAAATGTTTCAACAAATAATATATTGTTCTCAACAATAATATATTTGTTACAACCTCTCAGAAATTATATAAAATTCATTGACGTTTTCTGGAAGTGTTCTGCAGAAGAATATTTTTTCATTATTCTTTTGAACCAGTACCAATGCGATGTATTATATTTCATGGTCAAATATAGTCCTAATCTTCAAATAACAAGATAATACGCCCCTGATATCTTCCTCTTTTTATCAAAAAATACGTATTCTAGAACAAAATATGTTGACCATACGGGAAGAAACGTCCATATAACCCAATCCTAACACTAATTTTGCTTCGTTTATCCGAACATTCATTTATTGATTTAACAGAATGATCATCCCAGGCATCAAATATTTATAATCATGCGATTAATTTCTCTACTATATACACACACAGAATTGACTGCTTTTTTGGCTCTTACTAATATATCGAAAATGTTCATAGAACGTTGAAATTGATGTTACGAACAATTTTTTGATCACACACCGTTATTAATAACCAAGAAGTAAAAAAAGATTCCAATCTCTGTTCTCTCGAGTTTCGATCAAATATGCAAAAGTCCGTGGCTTCATGATATTCTCTAAAACACATGTATAAAATGGACATTATAAATACTTCTTTTAATTGAGGGTTTGATCTTGTTTTGAATCTAAAGAATTTAGTAATCATGAAAACATATGTTAATAGGTAACAAAATCGGAAATGTTAATCATTGAAATGAAATGAGAGAAATATACCAGCTATTCACATATATCTTCGAGATACTCTCGTCAGTAAACGTATATACACAAAAACATGTTATACAGACTTTTGTGTTCTTTTTATTGTAATTTTCTTTAAATAAGTCATAGGGTTATACTAAACATATTCGAGAATATGACGAAGCCATGTTACCAAATTGAAATTAAAAGTAATTACATTTACGTATGTTTAAAGTTTAAGAAATACATGACCGTTATATTATTTGATTACACTACAAATTCGGGTTGCTTACTTGTAGTCCGGTATAAATTCCACCTCTTCACTCGGCGATTGACAAGGAGACGAAAAGTGATGGAATTAAGAAATTAAAATGTAGTGTAGTTAAGAATATTACATTAAAAAAATCTTTAATGTAATATGACTCGAATATTACTGCAGTATGACTCTAATATAAAACCGAGTCAACAACATTCTTGTAAAAGACTTCTTCGATCAGATTGGAGTTCTTGTTTCTCCTGATTTGAAATCTCTTTCTTTTCTGCCTCCAATGATTGAGCTACGAGTAACGTTAAAAAACTGTTAGTGACGTTAAGCGGTAAAGTAAAAGAAATCTTCAATCTGGATTGAGCGTCGATTCGGGAGAAGATTGAGTGATTTGATACCGAAATATCTTGATGATCTTCTACTTTTCAAGGTGAAGAAATGAGGTCTCGCATACTCCTTGCGGAAGCTAAGAACAAATTAAGGATCCATCAATTTTTTGATCGACCGTCATGTCAACAGTTTACGAGTCGACAAAGTCTTACGAAATCTTTTCTTCACGAGACAGCAATTGCCATTTCCGGGCATTGTCACTTGGATGCGCGTTTTGTTCTCGAAGGTCACGTTTTAAATCACCGTTTCGCTGATCACTTGTATGTCACACGACGAGTAATATTGCATTTTCCATTGTATGAGATAAATTGTGCGACTCGCTTTTGTTCTTCTCCACGAAACAAATGACCCACCTAAAACATGTCGTGACGGAACGGCAGAGACAAGGCTACGTCACCGTCGTACTTAAGGTATTATATCCGCCAGAGCGAATAAGCTTAATTACCCTCCGAAAATGTTTCAAATGAAACATTATCCAGTACCTGTGAATTTTTATACTCTTATTCCACAAAATTTTCATTTATTTTACTTTCAATTAGCACGGGTTTATATTGAGAAACTTTCGCATTTGATTATTATCCTGGCAGATGCATTGGTTTCATAGCTAATTAAAATAGTAACGCAATGTCGTCAAGGTTTTCATACATTACGCGGCATTTAATGAATAATTCAGAAAAAGCCTGCGGAAAATACTGTTCTACCGGAAGCGTCGGTCGTCACGTACTGAAAATGCTATTCTCGTCAAAGGAAGAACCAAACGAAAATCTAAATTGATTTTCAAGTTTTAAATTCACAAAATAATTGATTTCACCGAACAATAAAAAATCAGCTATGTGAGTTTTCATTTCCCCCAAGTAAGTCATTTTTTCACCGCTTCGCTGACACTCTTAATAGAGAGAACTTTTAAGAGAACCACTGAAGGTAATTGGGGTGACCGGAAGGCCCTACTTAACAGATTTGGCTACATAACCGAAAGGTCCTTCGTCTTTGGCTGGAACAGATGATAGGTTTGGAAGGATTTTTACAATCGCTCTCTCAGGCAGACATCCTGATACGTCTATCACATAAGCGATAAGATATACTAGAACAGTTACAGAATCAAGGAAGAATGAAATCCATGTTTTACATGAAAATCAGTCGTCACGTTTGCACGCGCCTTTACGTTTCACAAAAATGGTGATAGTTCTGTGCAAAAACATTATTTGTTGCAAAGTTGTTCCGATTTAACTAAAACCTTCCCTCAATACCTCATGCTAACACCATTTCGCTTTTGATGGAGTTAAAGGCCATGATCCGCTAAAATTGGTATCTTCATTACTGCTTGCACTATCTTGAACAACGACAGGGACAAACAAGGCAAGAGCAGTTATCAAGGGGTAAATTCTATTCAATAGATTACGGTGCTCCTAGGCTAGTTGAGTTTAGAGTTTCACCATGACGAATAACAAGGTCTCTTGCCACCGGCGTCCACGAATTCCTTGTACACTTAATCAAACTTTCTGGGAGTCCGGGATAAAGGTCATTAATGTACCCACAATTTTATTGACATATTTCATTCGCTTATAAATTTATTCCATGTTTTATTTTGTGATGTGGCGAGATCCAAGCTCTCAGAACTGCCTTCTACATAACCACAGGAATGTTGTGAAGAAATTGGGAAGGAGAGATGTTGGATTGTCGAGGAATGGAAGGTACCGAATCGACACTTATCTGGAGTAGATAAGGGGAACCCCAGATAAATCCTACTTCGGCACAGCAGGGGATCGGACGTGCACTCAGCAGTATGTGGGGAGCGACGACACGGCTGACGGTAGATACGGCTGACGGATATGTATGATAAGTTACAACTATTAATAATTAATTCATGAGCCAGCGAAACAAATTGAAGGGGACCAGGATATCTTTGAAAACTGTGGAAACAATCTATTTCTCCAAGGCAATGTTTCGCTACACATAGAACGTAAGGTTAGAGCTATACTTCATTTTATTATTCCCAATGAGAGTTTCTCTTATTACTTAGATCTTGAATCATGTACTGACTCGGTTGTATATCCTTTTAAATGTGAAATTACTAAATTACCAGATGGGTTGGTAGAGTCACTTCTCGCACTAAGTCCACGAATAGACTTTGAATTGTCAACAGTTACAGACGTTACCAAATGTGCACGAGGAATGTACTTAAAAAACCTGCCTCCTTTTAAAACAAACTTCATTTGTGAATCCTGATTTCGTACTCTAATAATTGAAAAAAAACAAAGCAAAGAAATAGATTGGACACCATAGACTGAATCCTAAATACTTTGACTCCATAATTCCCTCATTTATGAATAATAATAAATGTACAAATAGATTTGATTAACTGTTAGAGTATAAATAATCTTTAGTTTTTTCCCTTTCCAATCACGGTTACATCAATGTGCGTAGATATATGTCGGAGTAATGGGTAAATGAGTTCCATGCTCCCACGTCTAATACCTTTAACACTACGTAAGAACATAGCTCTAGTCAGAAAACGACTATCTAATTATGTCATTAATTTCTGAGAATCGGTTCATTAGTGTTATGAAACACACACAGAAAGTCCATCTCTTTCAAGAATCACTCATTTGTGGAATGTAACAGGTTAAATTTTGAAGATTTTACAAAATGGCAATTATCTCGCAAAAGTTATATCAACGGTAAAGTTTATTGTATTGAGTATTTGACATTATCTTTGACACGAAAGAGCTACACAAATTGTGTAGCTCTTTCGTATCAAAGATAATGTCAAATACTTTAATAGCAAGTGATGGTTTCTCTCCAAAAATAATGATAAATTTTCTCTATTTTCACAGGTTTTGTTCGATACGATTTTTCAGCGCAAAGATACTACTTCATTTCTCCATGAAAGAAACAAAAAATATTTTTTCAGAAAGTTTGGTAGAATGCTAGTCCACAACATGGGGTACTTCAAAAGCGTAAATTTACTTACCATTTTTGTTTCCGAATATAAGAATTTTAAACAAAATTTACACCGAATTTCTTTCAATAATGATCAAACTGGTAATATTATTTTCCTTATTCCAATAAATTCCGTGAGACAATATACTATTTCGTAAATTTTATGAGTGTAATATTATTTCTATAAGATTTTGCGCTCAGCAAAGAAATCTATGTTTTAAAGTTTTGCAGCACTATATACTAGGTTCGAAGTATATACTAGTCCTATTATATACTTCGGAAAATTCGGAAAAAGTTTAAATATAGAATACACATAGATATTAGTGTTACAAACCAAGTCTTTATTAAAATTCGTGTTCGAAAGAAGTTATTCACGTAATCACTAAATGATTTTAAAGTATTTTTATATTAAAGATTTGAACACCTTACAGCAACGAGCTACAATTTCGCGAACGAGACGAGGAAAGCGCGGCATGTATTGAACCTTTAGGGTTACATCGGCCCAAGCGGTTCAGTACGTTCCCATTCTCTAAGAGATATATACAATGTATCGAAACAGGTTTTGAATCGTGATGAGAAGAAAAACTAAAATAAAAACTATTCATTGAAACAACTACAAAATATATTACCTGCAATATCATTGGGCAACATGTTTTTCACGCATAATACATATCATAATAAAGTGTATTGGATGTAAATACTGAAGAGTGGCGTTGGGACAGAGTTAATATTTTGTAGAGAGTATACGCATTCAAGTGTCACCAATTCGAGACCCATATTCTACAGATTTGACGTTAAAAACTTTAAATATAGACGAACCGAACACATATTTCCTTATCTTACTGATACACTGTGACTCAATCCTATCAAATTAGTACTGATTTCCCAATATTGTTTTTATGTTTTCACAACAACATTTATGTTTTCTCAAATTACATGTATGACAACTTTGCTCGAGTAAAATTATACAGGTTTCATTAATTGCATTAGCTGAGTTAGCGCGACTTCACTCACGTCAGAACTTGAATTTTTGTTTACATAATCATTATTATAATTGGGTAATGGTGGTGCATTCGGTATTAACTTAAAATAGAAATAAAGTTATCCGTCAACATAAAAAAACATATTTATTTTGCGAAAGCGGCTTTCGATAACTTATATTACCATTCTTAGTGGCTTGCAATAAAAATACAGGAATATACGTTGCTACAGGTAAAATAATCTTGATAATAATAATAATAATAATAATAACAAAAACAAATAAAAAAATGTTAAAAATAAAAATGAGTAGTATGTTGGCGTTAATAACATCCAGGGAAGTTTTAATACTAATTGGTTTCAGAAATTTACAAGTTACGTGAACAGTTGAAAGATGAACTGCTTGTTTGGAAAAACTATTGATCGAAAAAATTAAAATTATCCACATTCCACACACACTCCCCTCCAAGGTAGAGATGGTAAGAAACTTGGCTTACAGAAAATTATCTCATGGCGAATCGTTCATTAATTTTATTTTTTTTCAGTCAATAATTTTCTAAACATGCAGTTCAACTTTCAAATGTTTACATAACTTGTAAATATCTGAAACCAATTAGTATTAAAACTTCTTAGAATATGATTAACTCTAACAAACTTTTCCTTTTTGTTTTTAATTTTTTGTATTTATTATTATTATTATTATTAAGATAATTTTACCTGTAGCAACGTATATTCCTGTTTCTTGATTGAAGGCCACTGAAAATGATAACATCGTTGTCCAGTTGTCATGGTCTTCTGAGTTGTCGCTTTGGCAAAATAAATATTTTTT
>NNCF01126385.1:276296-296185 GCA_002313205.1 Laupala kohalensis | reverse complement strand
ATTAAACAACGTGTAATAAAGAATAAAAAACTGTTGAACATATCAGCGGGAAAATAACGAAAACTGTTATGTTCACCGGGAATCTACACAATGATAATTTAATGCTACTTTCATATCTTTTTTAAAACAATGTAATATTTCGACACCGAAGTGCATTATAAACCATCAGAATATCCCCCAACTACATGTATTTGTTACAGGTTTTACATTCTCCAGTGTCGGAAATTCAAATATATTTTTCATGATGGATAGTTTAGCATGTTACCTACGTGCATCTTGTCAATACTTTTTTCTTTAAAATGTGCAATAACGAGATAACAAACATGAGATCAATGACTGTTGCGTCCCTCAAGACACACATTTTCCTAATTTCATTGTAATCGTTTTTCTGATAAATGCCAGGCACACACATTTTGCTCGTTATTGAAATTTGAAAGGAATGATTATATCTAATATTTGTAAAACGTTTAACGAAAATAAAAAGACGAAGAAAATTAAATAAATAATTGAATTAAAATGTACAATTAGACTCTAAAATCTAATTTGCACATTGAGCAATATTTGAGTAAATTTGAGTTTGGTAACAAGTAAAACTCAAACTTAGTCATTGCAAAATGATCATAAATAGCTGTTGTTAGGTAACCTACTAATACATGATGCATTGAATAATGCAGAGATATGAAATATAAATCAGAGAACAATAGGAATACGATGTACAGAGAACGTATCTAAACGTCAGAAAAAGTATTAAGAATGGTCGCGGGACGTAATTCTCGAAATTGCCTTATTGCGTGTATTTTATTATTCTTTGCTATTGTGAATTGCTTCCTAGGAATAAAATATGTAATACTGAACTATAGAATCACGTAATTAAAACATTAACATAAATATCTGATCGCAATGTTCTCTCTTTTGGTATTTTTCCCGTATTCTATTATATTTACCAATCGAAATTGTCTTTAGTTTTTATTCGCGTATATCGACACCCTCAATGGAGGTACTTTAATAACTTTTACATTTTCCACAGCAAATACCGCAGTTCTATTAATCAAACCCCGGTGTTGGCTTCAACACGCAACTACAGTAATCAGATACTGTCAAATCTGAGATTAGTAAGTCGTTCATTAGTCTGTAGTGTAACCCAGAAAATCTACCAGTTATACATCAAGTAATGTAATTAATCATTCTAGCACACAAACTAAGTATCAAAAAGGGTACGACTTGATTGTGTTTTACTTGTTAATAATAAATTTATTCTAAGATACTTCGTAATTACGTATTTGGTTTCAAAATTTCCATATTTCTTATCAAAACACTTGAGTGAAAAAGTTCAGGAGTTTGGAATTGTTTCGTGCAAGATCCAACGAATTTTGTCTTTCGATCAATGTAGCTCTGGAGGAATTTGCATTTGCTATCATGACATGCAGCTAATTTTAGTTCGGTAGAATTGTTATTCCCATAGGCTAATGTTTAAGAATTGAAAGTTTTTCTTTGCATTCTAATTTATTTCATTTATTACAACTTTTTCAATTTATTTCAAATTAATTGTTAAGTCTTGGTAAAATATAAATAACAATATTTGTCAGTCCTGTCATTTCATGACATTTGTTTTCACCAGAATTGTCTAAAATCTTATAGAACTATTAACTTATTTTCCAAAACGTTTAATTGTAGATCACAAACATTCTTCAAAGATTGTGATTTTAATCAATAATTTAGTTAATAGGGTTGTTGCAGATCACAAACCCCTTATTTATCAACTTAGCTGTTGTATTCATTATATTTTGTCATGATTAAATATTATATTCTTTTATTAGTTTCTTCTCACTTTTCTTTTATTAGTTTCTTCTCACATAAGCAATCACTTCCTAATGCACTTGGAAAAAAAATCCCTGAGGATACATCATTTAATTTCTACCATCGTAATAGAAAGTTATCTACATGCTAACCTATTTATGAAACACCTGCCGCACGATTGCGATAAGAATATAAATTTGCAGGTGCAATGGATGAACTAGTGAACGAACATTCACACAGACATAAAGATGAATGTTTGTGAGATTGTCTTTAATTGGTATCAGTGCTCTTAGTTGGATATTTATCGAATTTGGTGAAATTGTATACAATTTTCTCAATGAGACAATATGCTCATTTAAATTTTTACCCGTCTCTCACGATCAGAAAGTGTGGCATTTTTGGTGAAAGCAGTATGATTTTACAGAGTTACGAAACAGTCAAGGAGAGATGTAAGCAAGGAAAACAATTTAGAATATTATTAAGATTTTTCATTAATGTTTATTAACAAATATCCGTAGGACAAACAATATTCTTAACCCAGATACCACAATTAAGAGGTATCAACGGAGAAAGTAATGAAACCCGATGGGTATAATTTTTAAGACTATTTACAAAATATTAAATGTTCCATGGAATTGGAATGTTTTATTCAGCATTCTGCACCATATGTACTGATATTGTTATAGTGATCTCTTGGAAATCTGGGGCAATAAAAAGGAGATAAAGTTGTTGGTAAACCATCCAAATATTGGGACACAAAGTTAGATCGAATAGAAAGTTTTCACAACACTTCTTGATCAATAACAGGAGAGTTGTATGGGCAAATGCTACTTACCTACTTGAATATTAAAGCAACGCATGTTTTAGGGAAAACGTACCCAGGAAAAGTGTTGATAATCCATAAATCTGTTGAGCTAGGTGTAGCATGCTAACGGCTAAGCTAGAAAATTCCAGTTTAGTTTTTATATTAGTCCATACGAATTCTAACTCAATATTTGCACCACAAGGCTACTAAAATCTTTAGGATATTTGTTGCAGGTTCAATTCTGCACACTAACAGTTTAGAATTTTACGCTGAATAAAAATTTGTGTAACACATACTTACAAATTTATTTACATATGATTAGTCACTGATCATCACATAGTAGAGTTGCTATATGGAACACATTATCTAGAGATCATCCAACGATGGTTTTCTTTCGTTATTTTTTATCAACATAACATACAAATTTTCTCTTAGAAAACTCTCCTATGAAAACTAGACATTTGTTATCCCGTATTTGATTCGTCCGATCTTTGCCCAGATTCCTAGGTGCAGGTTTCCACTTCACTTCTTTCAGTCAGAACTCGTACCGACATAAAAGATTTTTTAAATTTCGGTTGTGTTTATATAATTGTTATAACAAATTATAACGTGCTCATTTTTAATATTTATGTGTATAGACGAAATATGAGTTTTCACAAAATTCAGTTTTGCATAAAAGTCTAATTTTTAATCGCTTACATAATTAATTAATGTTGTAAAAAATATAAGCAGTTTATAAATATTATAGTATTGTTTTTAAGAACACAAAAGAATTCCATATTACAAAATATTCACATCCAAAGAAAACAAACCTGAAATGTAAGACCAACTGAGAACCTAAATGACATTTTTTAAAATTGGATAATTGCTAATCACTGAACTAAAAATTTATTTCTTCCAAAATCCATTATTTTGTGAAATTAATTACCTTAGTTGTATGATAAGATGTGAAATGAGCATTATTATGTTTACAAACTTTCTTTTCTCCGTGTCACATACGTTTTTACAGTATAGTTCCATCCATTTTCTGGTCATCTTCATATATGTTACAAATTTCGTATGTCTTCTTAAATATGAGTTTACTGAATAATTCCCACCAACGCTTAATGAGATATTTTATGAATAAAACGAATTTTAAGCATAAATTTTGGATGTTATATCTGTAGACACACTAGTTTACAACTACACTCAAAATTTGTATTTCGAATAAAATATTGACGTGCACTTTTGTCATAAACTGAGAGCAAATATACAACATGAAATCGAAATTATGTCTCATTAAGTAAAAAAGAGAATGAAATAGTGAAATAGATGAGTCTTTGGCAAAAGACCCACTAATATAATTCACAAATAGCTTCATTTGAAGCCAATGACCATCAGTTTTGATTACAATCACAATTGCGAACATGACAATGCCAAGTTTGGTGTAATAAAAGATACTTGATAGCCGTTATTTGAGTTTCTTTTCGCCGAATTTGCAATGTTTTAATTCATAATTATCTGATTGTATTTCATTCGGTCAATTTTGCATATTAATTTATTATTCTTGTCATATATGTCATTATATTCTTTTTCATATATTAGTCTTTCCACTTATGATGACGATATCTCATCGAAATGTGTTTGATCATAAAAGATACAGAGAATAAATGTGCTTTTCTATAGTAATCGATTATACCAATAAACATTACAATACTATAAGTTCTATAATCTTTTATGATATCACTTGTCAAGAAAGGAAACACGGCTGCTACTAACACCTAATAAACTAAATAATGAAGAACGAATCATTGTTAGTACGATGGTCGTCTCAAATAAAAGCAGAAGGAAAACAGGCGTCGTATCGGCCATCGAAGTCTCTTTGATCAAACAAATAATACATCGAGTTTTTCGGAATTAAAACGTTTTGCACCTCCTTCTTCAATAATTCCTGCATCTCCCACGCCTTCCTCATCAATCTGTACCGCTTTGTGCGGAAGAAATGCTTGTCTTCAGAGCAACCAAAGAGAGTATTTAACAAGACACCGTTCGTTGTGTCTTCTCCCACTCTTCTACACCTATCCCCTCCCTAAAAAACACCTTTGAATGCGACTCTCAACCCAACGACCACTAATTCTCTACAACAATAGAAGCTTACAATGAAAGGTTTTACTAAAAAGTTGATTTCAAATTATCTTAAAAAATGTAGTATAAACCTAATTCCTCCCCCTGTATAGATTCTTGCGTGGAAAAAAACCTGAGAGGTTTTAGATGGAAATGAAAATAAAGAAAATAAATCTTCGTTCCTTTCCTTTTTTATTCTAACCCTATCGTTTGCTTTGTTTGAAATCATTAATTATGTCATGATGTAATTCTAATGTGTTCTTAAACGAGAAGCTTTCGTCGTATTATTGATACACATTTCCAAGTTATGCGAATTGATGTATATGAATCGCTCACTTCCTAATAGAATAAAATAATAATGTCCCTCAAATTAATCATCGCCATCACAATTGATGATTAATTATAATTAAATAAGAAACATTTTAATGTCTATTTCTTCCCATTTGGCTTGTGTTTGGACACCGAAGTACACTACGCTCGCCGTCGCACTAGTAACTTAAAAGATACAAACAAAAAGGAAAGTACCATCACAAACGTTTTGTATACAATGTTGCACTGAGTAAGAAGAAAACATGTGGGTAATTCAGATACAGATTATAATCCCAAAAATCGCCTCCTGAATTCCAGTTTACAATACAAAGTATGCGATAATTTCATCTACTCATAAATCTGAAGTTAACTTCGAAATTAAAAAACAAATCAACGATGCGTGCATGCGACGAAGTGGTGAACAAGTTTCTAGTTTACTCTGCAGAAGCAAGTAATTATCTATCCCAACATTTCCTGAACGTAATAAAAGAAAACGATAAGCGGTACAAAAGGAGTAACGGAATCAAAAATAGAAGGATGCAATGCAACAGAAATACTCTAGAACTTTAATGTGTGACGCCATGTGCTTCAATGCAAAATTGAAAGAAGAATTAATGTTTTAAATCACAATATTTTTCGTAATATTAAATGGAAACTATATGATAATACATTTTCAATGAATTATACGTTTTAGGAAATGTGTTGGAGTGTGCTCTGTTAAAGATAAAACAGTAAGACTGAAAAATCATTATTTAGCAATTCCACTTGATACTTTCGGACGAGTAAAGCTATTATTGGCCTCCACGTCAATGGCTGTACTTAACAGCTTTTTGGCAAAAAAATATTTTATTTATTTACTTTTTATATCTTTTGCATGATATTCAGATAGATTCCGATATCTATCACAAAATTGTCACGTTTACAGAATAGATCTCTTCCGATATGCGTTCATTTAATATTCTTCTAATTATATTTTATTTAACTTTACAATTAGTGAGTTATCGACTAATCATTTTGAGTAATGGATTGTGTCTGTGAATAATTTTGCTTAACTGTTTTTAATTAAAGAGTTCGTAATTATTGTCGATCAGAATTATGAATATAGAGGCATCATTTCGTGCTTCAAAAATGTGGAGGACCACCCACGGAGTGGGCCTCTTGTCGTGTTGCTGGTTTTTTATTAATTTCTTTCTACATTCGGTAAATGTCGAGGATGTATCAATAATCGCGTGACAGAGAACAGCGGTTCTCAACGAATATTTTTGTGAAATAGGGTCATCAAAGGACGTGTGTTCGTGTTCAAAAGTCTCAAATATGAAGTGAGGTGAAAATGTGGGGTATTTTGCCAAAAAGCGTTTGCAAGGTCTCAAAATTAACTTATGAGTGAAAGAAATGTATATTTCAAGCCCCAAAATTAGAAGTGAAATTAGAAAATGAAGAAATTCGGGACAATAGAACAAAATTCCTTTTATGTTGGGATTAATGGTTTTGGGTTTACGTAAATATTCCAGGTACTATTTCTATTTTTTTCTTAAGTGTTGATAATATAGTGTATTAGCCTAATATGTGAAATTGCATCCAAGCATAGCATTTATTATGGGTAACGTTGAAGAAAATATTTTGTATCTAAAATATCTATATTAAAAATTTGGATACCCCACTAAACATTTCATTATAACTCATAACAAAATGATCTGAGCACTACGCAATCAAAATTGCAATAAAAATACAAGTAAACTGAAAAAAAAACATAATATATTATAATTATCAAACGCGAGGGTATATTTAAAATATCAATCGGTTTAAATATAAGTATATCAATCGGTTTAAATATAAGTATTCTCACAACTTTATTTAGAACACTCCTAAACATCATATCTGAACTTTCAAGTACAATTAAAATGAATTATCTCCCATCTTAAGCTCTTTGCAATTGTCTTATAGGCTCATCTAAAACAAGTGTCTACTAGATGACACATATTTGCGTAATGAAATTCTGTTGTATCTCGATAACTGTGCAACATACGGAAATGCGGTTTAGCAATCTGTACGCAGAATTAACTGAACGATCAAAATGCTTATATTCATATTTTTTAAATGTTTAATTTTAAGAAACCGGATGTGCAGCGTGGTGTGTAAATGAAGTCAGAATGAGCTGTCCAGCAACAGTCCCAATGCATTCAGTCAAATCTCAAGTTTGGTTTCGATGCATCAATTCTCTTGTGAGTTATCGGAGGGACAAAATTCTTGACACACATATGACTTTGGACATCATCGCCTAAATTTGAAAATAGACCCTCCTGGAGACAATTCGTAAAGATCCGAAGAGATCTCGGAATTTTATTTTCGACCGATTGCAATACTTTCCTTGTACATTTTATATGACTGAAAAGTAAAAAGGTGACGAAATGATTTTGAAGACCTTTAAAACCAACATCCACGAAACTTGATCTAATGCTTGTGATTCAAGAAAAATATTAAAAGAAATGTGATGAGAGGATTCAAAGGAAGCGATCTTATTGCCCTTTCTTTCCCTCTCTTCATCCCTTTCATTATCCTTCTATTTCTCTTTCATTCTTTCTTTCAGTAATTTTGTAATATATAAAATCGAAAATGCAATATATAATTTGTAATGTGTATGTAGTAATTATAATTTTATTATAATTTATTTGTTTGTAAATACAGCATCATAATAATTTATTATATAATCTTTATCTCTTGTAGTCATTCCTATATTTTATAATATGTATATTCATAACTATTTAGTACTGTTGTTACTGTTTTTATTCCAGGTTCGGCAGTGAGCCGTCATCCTGATTGGTATTACACCGGGATGGTTCTTAGTTTTGCTTTCCAGTGTTAATTTAAATAAGATCCTCCCAATTCTCAGCGTGTATTTTAAAATGTATATGTTTTAAATGATTCGACAGAAGAGCACGCCTTATAGTCTGAGTCTCACCAACATAAAGACACTTTATTATTATTTTTATTATTATTGTTGTTGTTGGCTTTCTGTGTCTCAATCACAATTCTTTGCAGTTCATCAATTTCGAGATCAGATCCAATCAATAATGAGTAAATGAAGTTTCTGACGATGTGGCTGGTGTTAAGCACGACCGACTTCTGGATAAGGTACGAGATTTTTACGTAGGTTCTTGTGTATGCTGGATGTGCTGGAAATGACTTCGTTTACTTTCCACTGATTCTTAATGCTATATGCCAGGTCGGCATATTTTCTTCGCTTCATAGCGAAGGTTTCTTGCATATTTCAGGCAATTGTGACTGCAATGTAGACAATGACGGCTGTGTTTTCGGTTTTTTCCATGATTGTTATGTCTGGGCTATTGTTTCCTACGGTGTTGCATGTTAGAATAGTGCGGACATAGTACAATTTGACTTGATCATTTCCCAGCACCGTCTCTGGGCAATGTATATGGTATTTCATTTATATTATTATTATTTATGAATTCTCAGCTCAAAGCTGGATAAGAAGTGGTACGGGACATGCCAAGCACTCCCTTCTTTGGTTTGATTCAGTATTTACAAGAACTTCCGGACAGTTCGACATGTTGCTAGGATGACAGTTTTTTGCATAGGTAGGAAAAGGTGTCGGGGGAGGTTAAATTTTTCTAGATTTCTGAACTGGTCTGTGGGGATAATGCCGATTGTAGAAATAATGATTGGAATTATAAGAATTCTGTCAGTCCTCCACATCCTTTCAATATCTTCTCTCAATTTGGAATACTTGTTCACTTTCTCTGCAGCCTTTGTCAGCATACCATTGGTGTTAGGTATGGCTAAATCTGTTATTATTACGATTATTATTATTATTGTTATTATTATTATTATTATTGTGCTTTGAACAACGTGACTTCCTCCGAGGTCGTAGCACCCTCGCACTCCGTAAAGAAGTGGACCGTAACCGCAGTTACTGCTAGCGGTCTGCGAGGCGTGGTGCAGAGTGCAAGGCTATGGAGTGAGAGTTGAGACATAGGGGTGCAATGGGAAGGGAGAGGACAATGCGAAGTGGAGTTAATACCGCGGGGTCGTCGCAGTATTGGGGATGCTGTAAGGGGTGACAAGTAGGTCGGTGATATATAGGCGAGGGGAAGTGAGTAGTGTAAGAGTGAGCAAGGGTTGTTTCCGAAGGGTTGCGATACATCTGCTTGAACTCTCCATGCTCCAACTCGCGCAAACATGATCTCTCTAAAATCGAAATTTTATCCCAAAATTCAAGGAATTTTGAAAGATAATTCTGAGCACTACCGATTTTCTTTACAAAGTGTACATATTACGCACAGGGTTAAATAATTAAAATTAAAAAAACTAATCCTAATCTTCACGAATTGGACCCAGCAGAGCATGGATAACAGCGATTTTGAACTTTCAAGAGTCATGAACGAACTGAGGATCAGAAAAGAAATTTGTTTTTTCTTTTCTAGTTTTGTTCTTTGGTTCTTTCTCAACATACTTTTTAAAACAAGTATTTTCGTCTGATCTCTAAAAGACAGATTTGTCTCAGTAAAATGGTCAAATCGACATATTTTAAATAAATTTCTGGAATGTTTCAAATGTCAGACCTCTTAAATTTCAAGGAGTATGTAGAGTGGGCAAGGAAAGAAAAAGACTAAATATTTAAGTCAATCACTTCAAATGAAGAACCAGACGAGTCAATCACTCGCTAACATTTCAAAGAAAATTGAGTCATTCTCGTGAGACATATTGTAAAAATATAACTATAAAAATGAACAAACCTATTTTCACAAAAACGGCATTTGTATACCATAAATAATAATACCATAAGTTTATGATCCGTTTCAAATAAGGTAGTATTCTCGGTGAAGTATCACTCAATTCACGTTTTAGCTCTAACTTTAATTACCTTGTGAGCCAAAACTTACCCATTTCAATGGAAAGGATTGAGTGTCGCAACATGTGACCACAATATTCTAATTGTATCACATAACAAAATTAATAAATTTTAACTATCTCTGCTATTACGATGATTCGTGTACACCTTAAGAATACAGACATACTCGAGTGATCATTCGTCTCAGCAATATATCTCATATCAAATTTACTTTATAATGTTTTGTACGTAGAAAAGGGATGAAATCCGTTGAGATAGTTCAGAGAAATTCCCGTGACATACATCAAATTCACAAAGTTTATTTTTACGGGTGCAAATTGTTAATACACATTTACATCATTTTCATAATTTAAAAATAGTGAAGTGTTGAATTTATTAAACTTATTATCATCTTCTAATGACTGAATAAAAACAAAAATTCTCGATTTCACTTAGAATTTATATACACAGGAATTGTGTCAACGAAACATTGTTTCTACGAACAGTGAAAACATAAGAAAAGGGATATGATTGATTAAAAAGGAAAATTTTCTTTTTCTAAGTTGTTTAACACAACGCATGGACACGAGTGGACACGGGGAATGTAAGGAACTACAGGTGCTAATCACCTGGTACACCACCAAGATATAGCAGTTATAGCCTATTAATACTCAATCAACGTTTCGCATATGTGTAATTAATTTTAGTTAAAGTCAGAGTTATTCTAGATCAGAAACATTGTATTGACTTACTCATTCTTTAAGGAACAGTACAATCTTGTAAACCTGCTAAAATCGAGAATAGAAATTGACGTAAGTTATAGGTTTGACCGAGAAACAGAAATCTTTTAGATTAGTAACAACGTTGTCTCAACTCCGTTTTTGAAAGCTTTCATAGAAGTACGTTATTATGAGGGAAGTAGGTTATTTTGTTGCATAATGTTTCCTATACCACAAAAAATCTATTACTGACAAAGTAGGTTTGCAGTGTTCCGAAATCAAATCTTATGGAAATATTATGCAGGAATATTCTATCCTTGGACACAATCAACAGAACACAACGATAGTCTTCAATAAAATATCCTTATTGTTAAAAAACATTAATCTCTTAATTATAGAAACTCTATGCTCATACTTAATATTAGTGAATCATTGCTTATGAAATTGGATTTCCAAACAATATCTCTCTTGTAGAATAGGTTTTCGCCTCATAGTGAATTGTATCTTACCGTGCGTTTTATGAAATTAAAGAGATATTCTGTTTTTATGAAATTAAATCTAATTCCAAATTCAGTAGTTTTCACTAAATATATGTACATTTTTTAATTACATTCCCTCCAGAAATAACCAAATGACAAGAAAATATTTTACTTGTATGTTACTTACATGTAAATCTAGAAAAATCTCAGAGCTTGCGTTTGTATTTCTAAAAATATGCTGACGAAATATAGGCACGAAAATGGTTTTACAAGAAGTAAAACTATAATTGGCCGGTATATGATATTCAAATATGAAGGAGGTGAATCATAGTTACGATTTGTAAATACATTATTGAAATTTCCCCGTTTTGCCGAGGTAACAACTTTATTTGCTTCAGACCATTTTCGACGGCATGGCCGTCATCATCAGTGAGTCTAAAATAAATTACAAAGAATATATTGATAAAATAACAAAATTGAAATTCAGAAGATAAACTTTTTTACAGAAAAATTAGAAGTGAATTGATGAGAAGTTGCAAAAGATATATTGAGAAAATTACAGAATAGAAATAAAGAAGATGGACGTTTTTACAGAATAATTAGAAGTGAATAACATAATTGAATTTAAGAAGATAATTTCTTTAGAATAATATTTCTGTCCATCTTATGAATAAGGATATTCTAAATATATTTTTATTTATATATTTAAATATATTATATAAACTTATTTCTAAAAGTTTTATATATATAATATTTCACATTATGTGATATTTTGCGAATGGCAGATTAAGAAAAATCCCAAAAGATGTATTCGAATTAAAATTTATAATTTTTTAACGGTATCCCAATTTAATTCGGACTTCCTACACGATCCGACAGAAGTTTTGTGATATTTATTTATTTCTCTCACGCAGTTACTAATGCACTCTCTTCGTTTAAATTGTATATTCATATACATATACTTCATCCGTGTATCCACACTTGAAACATGTGATATTCTCGCCCACGATCACATTTCTATTTAAATATCTTGAAAGACCTTGTTGGTGGACTGTATTTGAAAGATGTGTGTTAGACCGAAGCTAGATAAAAAGGCGACGAGTCGGGAATCGAAACAGGGATCAGGTCTGAATGAAAATGTGGTACAGTTGTGAAAGGCGAACGGATGGTGTAATGGTCGACAGCCCTGCTTATATACGAGGACTCATGCAACTAAAATTAGCTGTGAGTTTGCATTATGCCGTGAAATAAAGCTTGTAATTGGGTGTAAGTGAAGATAATGTAAGTCAAGGTTATTCAAAATGTTATTACATTGTATTCATGGACGTGTTGACCACTATTCGTATATTGAACGGGATACAAATCTTAATTACATGTGATTAATTGTTTTAATCCCTTCAAAACTTTAGTATCGTATATAGTATGAAATTTGCATTTTAACCATAGGAAATTAAGTAATAAGTATCATGAGCGAGTAAATGGAAGTTATGCAAAATTCAGTCGTTTCTTATAACTCTGTACAATATTATTTGTAATTAATTTTAGAACATTCAGGTGAAATTACTGGAACATTAAATAACGATGGTACTTTTGTTTTCATTTCTGTAAACACCTAATCTCACATAAACGTTTATAACACTCAGATATTCTCCACAGCAAATCCTTCGACAGATACAACTACATCAACACATAAATACCACATATCTCTTTTCAGATATTATCAGTAAAAATTTAATATCCCGAAGAAAGGAAACATCTTTTAACATACAAAGAGGTATTTTGAGAAGTTGTAATAGTAATCAATTTACAAACGCTATAATCAGTCGACATTGGAAAAGGCAGCACTAATTGAATACAGAGAGCTCTATCTTAAATCGCCTCAAATGATAAGGGTTCGCCTTCGGTTTGAGCCGCTCTCCGAACATCTGTCGACTTCCGAGGAGGGAACCACATCACATCCTCTCGGCTTTCGGAGTTCGCAGCTGCTAGTATCCGCACTCCCCATGTGTTGTTAATCGTTCTGGAGCACTGTTCTTACTGAATAATTCTAACTTAACTGCCCATTAAACAAGATTTCCGCCGATGGATCGCCAGATTTGTAATGCAAGATGAAGTACATGTTTGATATTAAACGTTTTGAGTGGCATCAATGGAAAAAATTTGTCGTCAAAAGAGTGAACCCGATGCATTAACATTACACTATTTGATGCAAAAGTCCGAAGAAATTTCTTCACTTAAGAAGACACAATACTGAAATTATTTATTCACCAAATGTTTAACGCAAGACTAACTTATCGCTAGAGGGATCCACTGTTCTCAATATCTTACATTCATGAGAACTTATAAGAAATTATCTATCTTGTTTTTTTTCCTGTTCATGCCTATAATTCGTACTGGAATTTCGCAAGGAACCAAAATTCAAATAAATAAAGGAAAATTTGAACGACCTGATGACGAATGTGATAGGAGCAAAAAACCAATGATAGTGGGTAAAACGTGGGAGTTGGCACGAGTCATTTCATTCGACATCCATTATAATACATCGTCCCCAATAAACATCATGCTATTATGCAACAAAAATAGCAAGTGGGTGAATGGCAATTTTTTATCAAAATTTATCAAAATCGTAGCATCTATCGCTCATCGCGGTAAGTCATTAAAATCAGTGAAAGAGTAGAAAATAACGAGATAATTGTTGAAATAGATTATCTTCAAACAAATGAGAAATTCAAGAAATATTGCTACGTTTTTCTTTAATTATCCTATACCATTAGATTTCGCAATACATATTTATAAGATGGACAGTGTAAGAAATGACAGAATATTTAAAAAAATAAGTTTCCTGGCACACTACTCAATGCGCGATATTTACCCCACCAAGAAAACTCGCAATGATCTCTGCAATTGTTGCTTGAGAACATTCCATTGAGTGTAGCCTTGACTCCATTGATTCCTTATTATAATTTATTAATTTATTCTCCATTATTCCTCTTGACCTCCACAATGTCTCTGAAAGTCTCATACATGCGAAGAGAGGGGAATTCTCACACAGGAATTACTGTGCAACGCATTAAAAAGCGATAGATGCAGTAGATATAAATTAGTGGAACAGGTAAAGTTTCTAAATCAACGACTTATACTACAACGAAATTAAAGATACTAGTATATTTAAGAAACATGAAAACTTTCAATTCATAAGAATTGTTTCTTCAGATACCAAAATTTAACAATATCCATAAAAATTATATTTCAAAATTTCTTAATGGTTTCATTCGAAATATCTTCTCTCAATAATTATTTTATCTATGATATAATATTTGAATATTGAGTTCCGAACGATAATAAGAAATTTTACTTTGGATTGTAACTAGACATGTGTCATTAGTTAATTCTAAATACCTCATAGAAAATTATTTGAACGGTGGGATAGATATCAGTTTTCAAAAGTGAAGTAATTAATACAAAATAAACAGTGTGGTATCATATCAATTTTTAAACATCATTCTAATATAAAAAATCTAAAAAACTTCTTCAAAAAATTTCAATAATACGTTTCGGCCATCATACATACATCTAGTTTTCAAACATAGAGATATCTCCTAAATGCGAAGAACCACGAAGTCAGGTAACAGAATAATTATGTTACGTTGAATGAAAATGAGAGACGGGACGTCCCGAGTTCGAATCTCGGTCCCGTCTCCCATTTTCCTTCAACATGACGTAATTAACATGTTGTGTGAAATGAATAAACTAAATTCATTATCTCTATAGTTGTATGGAAGTACGAATTTCTACACTCATCTTTCGTTGATATCATAGACTCCCTTCGAAATTTCGCAGTTGAACTTTTTCACTTTCGAAATATGTTCTCGCATATACTGCGTATGAGAAGAAATAAAAGCATTCACAATGCGTATTAACCTTATTCCCTGCGCGAGAGGTGTAGATGAACGCCGTCCCACGGGAAATATTACCTCGATGAAAGGTGTTTCCGTTTCTCTGACGATTTCGCTGACAAGCGAAAGACGGCGGAAACACGTTTTAAAAATGAGATTCTACACGAAAACATCACGTTTCACCTTTTTCCGTAGTGTTACGCAAATTGGATGTTCCCGTGCGTTAATTCACTAATCTCATTACAAGGGTCGGTAGAGAAGAAAGAGAAAGTTTCTTCTTGAGAATAAATGTTAATACAAGCTGTACAAATTTCCCTGTAATTTTTTAATGATAAATAGTAAATAAAAAGTCCTAGAAAGCACTGAACAAAACATACAATGAAAAAATGCTCAATTCCTGTAGCAAAATTGAACTAAAAATGATAACATAATTGTGACTTTATGCCAACTTTTTTCACTATGGGAATGAGATTGGCGAGCAAATGTAACAATTTTTTTAAAAACTGGAACAGGAAAAAATAAGTATGAAGATCAAACATCGTTGTAGAACATGTCAATCGAGAGGTTAATTTAGGTTGAAGTTTCTGTCCCCTTCGTCAATAACGGTAATTTTTTACTCGGAGAATAAAAGTCAAAAAAAGGTTGTTTTTAAAAGTGGATCATTAACAAGAGCAAGTTGATTATTAGATGAACCTTTGTCATTGGAGTGTGTGTGTGTGTTATTTCTACCATTTGATTTACGATTGTAGTTTTACATCCTATTTAGAGATAAAAGAACCAGTATACAAGAAAGAATATAGGACCCACAAGAGCGATTTCTATCTCATTCCACAGTTTGACTGCGAGCAGTGGAGGACCAAAACACGTAGGGGAAATATTATAATGCATTTCATACCTCGATATATTTCTCGTTTTAGCACAAAGAGTAATTTATCTTTAACAGTAATTTGTCGTTATTTATGTCTTTTGTAAACTACACTCATTTGCAATTACCAAGTCCAGTTTTGTCATCTAACGGCAAATGCATTTTTTTTCCGATAAAACGAAGATCATCAGTCACAAATTTAAAATGAAAGAAAATAAGTAGAGAAAACAATGGAGGGAAGCAAATAATAAACACAGTTACATACAGTACACTGTCACTAACGTATATATGAAGTTAATGTTTCTTAATGTGTTTTATCCTGTCGTAGTCATTATAAAAATGTATTTTGTCTATAAATTAAATTTTAATATGCATAGGGTAAGTTCAGCGTAACATATACAAGAAAATAAAATGAAACAATCTTGTTGAATTCTCATACCAGCTCACCAATGGTAATAACGAAATTTAACGCTTATGTATAATGGTAATTTGTAAAACTTTTTGACCCATTTTGAATCACACAAGCTAAAATTACATTTTGTGCAATAAGATAGCAATTAGATAAAGAAAAAGATAAATCGAATCTTGTCTTCCTGACCTTAGATGTCCGGTAGAAGAGTGAAATGTATGGCCTTGGAATTGGCACATGAAAAAATCAGCAAACAACTAATTTGACTCGTCAATGTTATTAAGACACGGAGTTTTGAATGGTAAGAATAGTTTCATCCTTTATTTGGCGTAACGTCATCATGAAATTTGCTTGTTATCTGTAAACGAAACGACACGGGATGTTTGGTGATTTCTCTTCCCTTTACATTCATTATATTTTGTGCGCTCACTTACTAATTGAATAAGATGTTTCGCAAGAAAATTGAGTTATTTCAGCTTCTGGCTTCCTATAAGATAACCTTACTCGATTTACATTAATGCGGAATGGATCGAGTCCACTATTTATTGCTCCATCGCTACATTTCTTGAACTGTGACAACTTGAGAATTTTACAGCTAATTAACGGACGATGAAATTCGTCGATGAAATAAAATGTATACATTGTTCAAGACGATGATAACGTGTCACAGACTTTAAATAATGATTCTTAGTTGAAATATCGGCTGTGAGACGTACGCAGATAAAAAACACATACATTTCAACAGCTTTCGAATTTTGTGCAGAGAATTTCATTACATTGTAGCAAAATCCCAGGGTTCTGCACACAAATCAGTTTTTTTACAGGGATGTTGGTAAAATAATAGACAGTATGTGTACGTACGTAATTGTTCGATGTATAAAAATATTTCGACCGTCTATTTTATAGTCAGTATATGAGCGTTATTCAAAGTATTGATACGAACTCATGCGTAACAGCAGATTTATAATAGTAACATTTGATATAAAGGAAGAAAAACGAAAACCGGCGATACTTTTCCAATCGGCGATTGTTTAATTGGTATTGTGAGCTACCACAATGATCCCGAGTGTTAATTCTATTCATGAATATAAAACGCATTGCATTGTGACAACCCCTGTGGGCAGGGTGTTCGAGAGGCATTATGTGCAACCCTTGGGGGACGTCACCCCTCGCCACTTACCGCTACTGCAGGTCAACCGCCAGGAGCGCGCTACTCTGCGGGGAACCTTCGGGGCTGGAGTCCGCCACTTCGATAGGCTCGTCCTTCATGGGCGACGGCGGGGGCAAGGCTTGCAACCCCAACGGTTGCATCGGAGGCGACGTGGCTCTGGGAGGCGGCGGTGGCGGGGGCGACGCGGCCTCCGCGGGAGGACCAGGCAGTGCGAACTGATGCGAAGGGAAAGTCACCCCCGGCAGTAAGGGATGCGGTTTCACGACCCCCGGAGACAACCCGGGCTTGAATCCGGGTGGCACCAGCAGACCCAGAGCGGCGGCGTAGATCGCGGCGGCTGCGGGATGCACCGTGTAGCCAGGGGCGCCTCCGAACATGGGTGGTTGCTGCGGCGGAGGTGGAAGACACACCGGAGGGTGATGGTGGTGATGATGGTGATGGTTGAAGTACGGCATGCCGTAAAAGGACACGGCAGCGGCCGCGGCGGCTGCCGTGGCGGCTGAGGACCCCCGCACTGGTTGGGGAACCACGGGCCCCAGAGACAGGTTTCGAGAGGAGGGTGTGTCATCGTGGATGATACTCTCGATGCTGAATTTTGGGGCTGGCGGCGGGAGCGGGGGTTGCGAAGGGGCGGTATCTTTAAGGGAGAGCGCCCCGGGGACGCCAGCCGCCGCTAGGGCGGATTGCTGTTGAATCGAAGCGAGTCCAACTTCCAACGCTTCCTTCTCTGTTTTCGGCAATTTGAAGCGTTTTCTTCGTCGAAGGAATGAACCGTTCTCGAACATATCCAGAGCAGCAGGATGCAACGCCCAATAAGCACCCTTCCCAGGGCGGTCGGGTCTTCGAGGAATCTTGATGAAGCAGTCATTGAAGGAGAGGTTGTGCCTCAACGAGTTCTGCCAGCGCTGCGTGTTGCGTCGATAGTACGGGAAGCGATCCGTGATGAATCGATAGATATCGCTCAACGGCAACATCTTCTCTGGAGAACTCCAGATGGCCATGGCGGTGAGCGAGATGTATGAATAAGGCGGTTTTTGGTCGCCGTACGACTCCCGGCTTGGCCGCGGCATTCTGCTGCCGGCAATGTAGTACGGGAGATGTTCCGAAAAAAACTACATTGCTCAATTTTCACATTTCAGAAGTAGTGTTTTTGAACACTTAAGTATCTCACTGTCCTTTCCTACACATTCGTCACAATGTCCTGGGTAGATGTCTAGGTCTGGTAAAGAATTAAATCCTAGACGTTGAATTTTTTTCTTGGTTACTCCCTTTTTCCTGAAGTATCTCCTTTTTATTCCACCATATTATGTAAAATTTCCGTTAACATCTATGTCGACCATTAAAATAATGTTCTTATATGAAACGGAGAATACGTTTTTTATTATTTTCACTAGTTTTTTGTTTCCACTGTACTTAGTCCGTATCGTGTTTGACACGCTTTCTTTTCATTTTTACCGCATTGACAATAAGGATACTGCATGAATTGTCGAAGACTCGGGGTTGGCATCGATGTCTTTGGAGCACCCTTACCGATCAATACGAACGTCCTCACTGACAAACACACGTTGGGAGATCGCACCGCGTTCGCAGATCGCACCGCCAAGTTGGTAGGTCTGTGCCACACAACACCAAACTTCGCCGCAGAATTCTCCGCACACGTCTCCCAACTGACTGCAGCGTTCTCTGTCGTCACTTGTCTCTACTTTTCGTCGCTCCCATTGCACTCCTCGGCCACTACACGAACCATCTGCTCCTCTTCTGTCAACACGCTCTCGTACCTACAATCCAAGAATCGTGAACCGCAACACAAACCCACGACGGAGGAAAAACGACGCGATCGTTTTTACGACGCCAGTCTAACCCGCGTACTTGCGGTCGCCTTGTCACTCAGCCGGCGGTGGCTGATCCAAACGCCGGTGGAAGTTGAGACGCCAGCCGTCGGACTCGCGGCGCGCCACTCCGTGATATTTACAACGGGCGCGCGCGCGCTAACGCAGGCGCTGGCGACGGTGGCGGCGCAAGGCGGCACGGTGCTGGGGCGGCGCAAGCGCGAGGCGGGGCGTACGCGAGCCGAGCGTCGATTGGTCCTCGGCGCGGCGGCGCCTGTTGGGAGAAGGGAGAAGGCGCACCTTCGGGGCGGAGTCGGGTCGCCATTTTGATCTCCAGCGCACCGCCTCCATCGCCACCACATTCTAATGAGCGCCTGTGAACGCGTTTTCGTCTCTCATGTGTTCGTCCTCATTAAGTGGCCACTGAGAAACGAGTTTATCCTCCCTTCTCTCCCCTCCACGTTCTCACAGCGGGCGTTCCGGGCGGAGAAGGAAGAAGAAAGAAACAAGGTAAATATTTCCACAAAACGGTTGTAAAACGGCGCGCTTGTTTGATGTCCCAGTGTGATGTTTGCGCGTCGAAAGGCACCGGTCATTCCACTCTGCGGCAGTCTCCTCCAGGGATCCCTCAGTGAAGCTGCCAGAAGGGCAAGGGTTT